>CM035162.1:23246459-23501043 GCA_020205615.1 Panax quinquefolius
AATACACCGAAGCCAGACTCTCTGTAGGGGATGCCATATTTGTGTGGTAGTAAACTGATAGGTGTCTTTGTGACGTGCTATCCAAGATTGGGATATGAGTCACAGTTGAGAACAACCTAAGTCAGTAATCAAAATACGTAGCTTTCTATGCTTAGTTGGTTATTATCAAAGATTTTGTGGAAAGATTTTCTCGAATCGCTACTCTATTAACTCAGCTGACTCGAAAAGATACAAAATTCGAATGGAGCGAGGAATGTAGAACTCAACATGCGGCAACGACGTTGGCTCGAGCTGTTGAAGATTACGATTATACCATTCAATACCATCGTAGAAAAAGTGAACGTGGTAGCTGACACGTTGAGCAGAAGATCGTATGCGTTTACAAGTGTGAATATACAAACCTGCGTGAAGATAGTAAATATACGATTAGAATCGACTTTAATCGATAAATTTAAAGATGCTCAAGCTACAGACCTGGAGTTGATGAATATGAAGAAGAAGATGCAAGAAGTCGTTATTCCAAAAAAGAGAATCGGCGATGTGAGGAAAGCTCAAACCTTTGATTTATTAGTCCATTTGAAATCCTCGATTGAATAGGAACTATGGCCTATAGACTCGCTTTACAGCCAAGTATGGCGCGTGTTCATAACATTTTTTACGTGTCGATGTTACGTAAATATGTGGACGAATTCAACCACATTATTGAGTTAAAACCGGATGAGATAGCGTAAGATTTAACGTCTGAGGAGGTACCGCTTAAGATTTTGGATGGGAAGGAGCATGTCTCTACGCATGTCAATTTCGAGGACGAAATTTCATAAGGAGTGGAGGTTGTAAGTCCCCAACTTTTTATAAATGAAGATTTAATTTTCTATTTATTATTTTGAAATACTAAGGGGTTGATTTGATTAATGTGGTTAGTTATGGGTAAAATGCACAAATATTTCAAATAAGCAAGTGGTTATAAAATACTCATTTTATCGGAGAATATTCGTTTTGGTCATGGAATATTCTCACGGCTTTGTGAATATTAGATGCGACGCACGCATCCTTGTATGGGCCCCATAACTTGAAAAGCGATTGGATAAAGAAAACGACAAGTATAAGTTGTTTATAAATAACTACAGTAGTTAAGTTATTACTGAATTAACACTGTTGGAATACCCAGTGGTTAAAATATGTCTACGCCATTGTTGCACAAGAAGACACTTGCAGATTGCACCAATTATTGATTCTTACGTGAGAAGGCACTACTCAATAATTGTTACAAAGAATTATTGTTCAAGATTTTATTTTATTGATTCAATAATTGTCTGCGTTGATTTTTTATTATTGTTGTTTCAATAATTGACTATACAAGATTTTTCATTATCGAAATAATAATTCATATTATCCTAATAATGTGATTACGTAATATTATTTATGAATAATTAATTATTGATTTATATGATGAGAAAAATATTGATTTTATGAGGATATAGATGGAGAAAATTTTAATGCGACAATTGTTAAAAATTAATATTTTATCTTTTTCTGATAAAATAATTCTTTTAAATATATTATTTTAATAATATATTAATGGTGATATTTTTACAATGAATGTGGGATAAATGAATAAATGAGGAGGAAGAGTATTTTTGTAGGATTAAATGTTTAACACATGTTTTATGTGTTGATGGACATAATTCTTGACCGAAAATTTATTATAGACTATAAAATCGCCCGTTTGTGGATTTCGGTCAATTTTTGTTTGGAATTTGGAAAACCTTTCTTCTGTAAAGTTGTAGAGAATTGAATTTCCTATAAAAAATCGCGAGATTTGAATTTTCTAACAAAAGGGCTATTTGTTATGAATTATTGAAGTTCTGAAGTTCCGAAATAATTGATTTTTGGGAGTTTTAGTTAATTATTTTGAGAAAAACGTTTTTTGTGCAATTAGTGGGCTCATGTGTGTTATAAATGATCTGAATTCAGATATTCAAAGGTGGGCTTGACAAAATTTAATTATATTAATATTTTATTAAATTTTACGCTTTGGTTTTCTAAGCATTTTTCTATAAATAGGGTCTTAGGTTAGAATTGAAATTCACACCGTAAACTCAAGTTTTCTCTATTTCTCTCTCGATATATTGAGCGTATTCTTGTGAGTATACTTTGAGTGTTGCTATATCTGATGCAAGTTCAAGTCATAGCCTATATCCTGTTTTTGACTAAGTAATCTTTGTCTTTCAAGTAAGGGATATTATTTTTTTTTTAAAATGATATTATTTCTTCAATATCATTATCTTAAATATTGATTGGAACTTTTTATCAAATTTGGAACTTTTTCATTTTAGGTTACTTTCAAGAGTTACTATTCATGAGTTTACTATTCACGAAGCATGATGATTTTTTTTTGTGACATTTCTATCTTTTAGTGTTTGAGTTACTATTCACGTATACGACCTTTATTCACGAATCACGACACTATTCACGTAAAAATTAATTTTTTTCTATGTCCAAGATTATTCATTATGATTCCTATCTTTGATTGGATCTATGTTTTGTGACGCCCCAAAATTAGGTATACATCACCCATCTTGGGTCGCCAGATATACGTAGTGCGTAATTCAAATACAACTTACTAATACAACTGTCGTGTACAATACGACAAAACATAAACCGTGAGTTTGAATACAAATATTATCTACTAGAGATTATACAAACTCAAAAGGAGTCCTCATTACAATTATTATCACACTATTTCACGTAATAAATGAGACTACTAATAATCTTATCCTCCTCGACCATCACTCCGCTCCCACTCTACCCGGCCTATATTCTCATTTCCGAAGAGAATAAAGAAAGAAAGGGTGAGCTCAACTAGCCCAAGAAGAAATATTATGACTAAGATAATGCAGAATAATTTATCGTTAGCCTTCAACAAAGGTGTTAAACTTATAAAATATAATAACTATCAAGTTTAATCATAACTTAACAAGCAATCCATTAGAAAAGTCAAGTAGAGAATAAAATCTACTATCTTCTATGATTTAAAAGGTTTTCATGACTTTTATCATTTGAGACTCTGTAAGACCCAAGAAATTTTTTAAATAAAAGGAATTTCCTTTATTTATTATTTTGAAATAGTAAGGGTTGATTTGATTAATGTGGATAGTTAAGGGTTAAATACGCAAATATTTCAAAATAAGCAAGTGGTTATAAAATATTCATTTTTGTCTGGGAATATTCGTTTGGTCGTGGGAATATTAAATCGCTTTGTCGGGAATATTAAATGCGGACAGTAGCGACCGTGTGTGGGCCCCATAACGAAAAACGATTGGATGAAGAAAACGACAAATATAAGTTGGTTAAAAATAACGGCATAGTTATTACACCGTTAAGATCATTGGAATTTTGGTTAAAATACGAATGTCTGGCGTGGTTCAAGAAAGAATGGCACTGCGGTATTGCGCAGTGATTGTTGAATTATTGATCCTTACGTAAGAAGGCACTACTTCGATAATTTTCACGGTGAATTCTTTATTCAATATTTTATTTTATTGATTCAATAATTCTTTGCGTTGATATTTTATATTATTCTTTGTTCAATAATTGTCACTTTGCACATTATCTCCATTATCGGATCAATAATTCATATTATTTGAATAATATTATTAGATAGCATTATTGGCAATGTCTAGAAAGTTACATCGAGGAGAGGTTTGGTCACCTAATTCATTGCGCGAAGAAGGAGAAAATCCTTATCTGAAGCCCCTCTTTCTGGGAACTACCACGGTTGTCATAATTGTGATTCCGTAATATTATTTGTGAATAATTAATTATTGATTCATATGATAAAGAAATATTTATTTTATGTGGATATAAATGATGGATTTATTTATGTGGTTATAAATGAAGAAATTATTGTTGAGGTGTTTTATCGATATTTTATCGGATTGGAGGTGTTAAAAATCAAATCGGGGTTTTGAGATATATTATGGGGTTATAATTTTTAATCCGAATAGTTGGATTGTGGTAATTTTTGGGTATGTTATACATACATAAGTTGAGTATATGTCCACAAATTTTGAACCGTTAAAAATGCACGAATGATTTGTTGTGAATTTTAAGAGGTGTCTGATTCTAAATTAGGGTTATAATTAATTTTGGTGGAAAATTCTAGAATTGAGTGGGCCCCACTTTTGGTTGGTGAAGAAATGTGCTGAATTTTATTTCAAATATGGTGGGTGGCAATAGTAGCGAGGTAAAGCCATCGGTAGCAGTCAAAATCCCTTGGTAGATTTAACATTTTCCTATAAATAGAGGGCTAAGTTAGAATTGAAAATCACACCGTAAACAAAGTTTTCTTTCTTTCTCTCTATATTATTGAGCGTATTTTGTGAGTATTTAGATACTTTGAGAGTTCTTTGTTCAATTGAAAGTTTCATTCAAATCACTTCCGAGCCTTTCCTTCCGAAGTCACGATTCTTTGAGGTAAGGGATATTATTTTTTTCGTAATGATATTATTTCTTCAATATCATTATCTTTGAAATGTTGATCTGAAGTTTTATCAAATTTGGAACTTTTTCATGTCTGGGGTTACTTATTCATGAGTTACTATTCACGAGTTACTATTCATGAGTTCTTATTCACGAGTTACTATTCACGAGTACTATTCATGAAGCGTGAAAATGTTTTTTTGTGGAATTTCTATCTTTTGGTGTCTGAGATTCTTATTCACGTATCGGACTTTATTCACGATATCTGACTTTATTCATCGAAAAATAAAATTTCTTCTTTTAAGTCCAAAATATCTATTTTGGATACTAGCTTTGATTATATCCATGTTTTGATCATTCTTGAATTTTACACCACTATGATTATTTTTGAGGTATTGTTGGACATGGATAAAACAAAAAATCTGAATCCTTAATCCTTAATCCTTGTCATTTTGTTTCACCGGATTCGTTCTTTAAAAATATTTTTCATCATCCTCGATCTTAAATGATGATATTATTGAATATCTTTGGCACGTAGTGCAAAGATGAATGATTTCTCAAGAATATCTTTGGCCCATAGTGCAAAGATGAAGCGGTGTTTAAATGAACATGATGGATCGATGAATATCTTTGGCCTTTAGTGCAAAGATGAACAGTGTTGAGATGAACATGACCGATTGATGAATATTTGATTTGAGATGAATATTGATTGATGTTACGGGATAAAATATTGATGATGGATTATTAAATTCATAGATTATAGTAGATTTCATTCTCTACGTAACTCTTACATGAATTATTATTTTCATTGCGAATATTGATCCGAAACTTGTTGTCTATTGTATTCTATCGATTTTTTCCTCATTGGAGACTAATGATAATTTGTTGTATATTATCTTAGTCATAATATTCTTTTCTTGGGCTAGTTGAGCTCACCCTTTTCCTTGTTGTTCCATTTTTCTTCTCGTGGAGGCGAGAATGTAATGAGTACTAGTCTGGGGTATGGAATGAAGGTTCTAGAGAGAGTTGTTTAGTAGTCCTCACCATTTTGTAAAATAATGTATCAATAAATGTGATGAGGATTTATTTGAGTATAGATATTGTCTAGAAGATAATATTTGTATTTAAACTCATTAGATATATTGTCGTAAGTATTTCACACGACATTTGTATTATTGAAGTTGTAGTTTGCTTCTTGTACCATGTATTTGGCGACTCGTAATGGGTGTTGTGTATACCTATTTTGGGGGCGTCATGATTGTATCGAGCTTAGGGATATGATCTCTGGCGGAGATCGGGGAATAGAACTAGGAGGGAGAGACGAGTAAATCCTTCGCTAGTGTGTCCTACTAAGCTTATTTTTTAGTTGGTCAAGATATAAGGATATTATGTGATATATTGATTTCCTTAATTAACCCTTGTTTTATGACAAGATTTTGAGAATGTCGATGAGAATATTAACAATGGAAATGAGACCGTGGAGACGCTTTTGTACTCACCAACGAGGAGAACGTGCAACAGTTGGCAATGTTCCTCCGATGAACAAACACCACCGGAAGCGGATGATGAGCGAGTGGATGTTTAGAAGTTTTTTGATTCATGCAAAATCGGATTTGAGGAGACTCGTGTTCAAAATACGAGAGAAATGATAGCAATTCACGGGTTGTCACGACCAAGCGATTCAAAGAGTTGGGACCACCGAATTTAAGGAAAGCGATCCGATCATGGCGGAAACATGGGTCAAACAAATTACCAAGATATTCGATGTCTTGGGATGCACGGAGAAACAGAAGGTTCCATTCGCCACCTTTATGTTCCGTGGCGAGGCAGACTCATCGGTGGAGTCTCTGAAGCGTACCCATCCAAATACGCACTCAAAGATGTCTTGGGAGACGTTTCAGAGATTATTTAATGACAAATACTTTCCGAAAGTATTCGTCGTATGAAGGAAATGGAGTTCATCGATTAGAAGCAAACAACAACGACGGTGTCTCAAAGACGAGGCAAAGTTTGCGAGTTATCGTGTTTGCACCTCATTTGGTGGAGAATGAGGAACGTATGACGCGGATGTTTCTTAGAGGTTTGAAACCCGATACGTCGGTATCTCATTTCTCATAAACTTTCTCTTTATTCGGATGTTGTAAACAGGGCTCAATTATTAGAAATGAGATAACGAGTGCAGTCAACTGAGGACCATAACCGGATCGTACGGAGATAGCGATCAGCGAATAATGATAACTGCGGAGAAAGAAACAGATGGCGGACGAAATGGTAACCACTCTGGTGGTAATCATGGTCGTGAAAATGTAAGAAGCGAGTCGGGAGGAGATTTTAAAAAGAGGAGATTTAACAACGACTATGTGAAGGCGACAGTCTTGGCGAAAGAATCGGTTCTAAGGGAGGAGAACGACCACCGTTATATCTTCTAAAATGCGGAAAAGAGGGACATATCGGTCAAACCGCCCACAACGATTCAAGGTATGCTATAGTTGTGGAAAGGAAGGACATATCGCTTCGAGATTGTGCGGATGGCGAAACCTAGTTCAATGAGACGGTGACTCGAAAAGATCGTCGAGAAAAAGTCAAAGTCAACGATTCCGGAAGAGCATTTGTTGTGGATCGGTCATAATGCGAGGAACCCAAACGAGGTGATCACGGGTAAGCTATTTATAAATTCTTGCAAGTTTATACCTTACTTGATCTAGGTCTTTACCCATTCATTTATCTCTCCTGCATGTGCTCAACGCTTTAAACTTGACTCGGGAGAAATTAGACTTTGACCTATCTGTGGAAACTCAGCTTAGAGAAACTTTCATCACATCCAATTTGTTATAAATCTTGTTTGATTCAGTTGGCACCATCACCTTACTTGTTGACCTTATCTCTTTAAAGATACTTGCTTTTGATGTGATTTTAGGGATTGATTGGTTAACTACTCATCATGCCAAAATTGATTGTTTTTACGTAAGGTTGTTAGTTTTCATATTCCTAACCAACTTTGTTGTATGCAATTCAAGCAACTAAACCATTAAAATCAATCACTATCATATCTAATCATAAAGCTATTCGCTTATTGAAAAAGCGGATGTCAAGCTTTCTTAGCCCATGTTATGGATTTGAATAAAGACACGCCAAATTTGAATAATATTCTGTTGTTATTGACTTTCCGACGATTTTCCGAAGAACTTCCGGCCTACCCCGAACGTGAAGTTGAATTCTTTATTGATCTTGAACTTTGGTACAAAGCCCATTTCTAAAACCCCATATCGAATGGCTCCTATTGAACTTCAGAGTTAAAGGTCCAACTACGAGAATTGTTGGACATTGGTTTCATTCGTCCTAAGACATCTCCTTGGGGTGCTCCTGTTTTATTTGTAAAGAAGAAAGACGGGAGTATGCGACTTTCTGTATTGACTATCGGAATTGAACCATGTCACCATCAAGAATAGGTATCCTCTACCTCGTATTGATGACTTGTTTGACCATTCTGCAAGGGGCACAATTCTTTTCAAAATCGATCTTAGCTTACGGATATCATCAATTTGAAGATTAAAATCGAGGATATTCCAAAGACGCCTTCGAACTCCCAGTATGGGCATTATGAATTCTTAGTCATGTCTTTCGGACTAACTAATGCTCCTGCGGCTTTCATGGATATGATGAACCGAGTATTCAAGGATTATTTGGATCGATTCGTTGTTGTCTTTATTGATGACATCCTTATATATTCCAAAAGTCGTGAAGATCATGAGCACCATTTGAAGTTGGTACTCGAAAGGCTTCATGAAAACCAACTATATGCCAAATTGAAGAAATGCGAGTTCGGTTTGAGGAAGTAGCCTTTCTTGGGCATGTGGTGTCAAAACATGGAGTATCTCATTGATCCGTGAAGATTGAAGCAATACAAAGTTGGGAGCAACCAAGTCGATTGATCAAGTACGTAGCTTTTGGGCTTATTGGTTATTATCGGAGATTCGTGGAAGGGTTTTCTCGAATCACTACTCCATTAACTCAAATTTAACTTTCGAAAGGATACGAAATTGCTTTAGGAAATGAAGAATCGCGAAAAAGTTTCCAAGAGCTTAAGAGGAGACTTATTTCTAAGACTGTTCTAACAATACCATCTGGTTCGGATGGATTTGTTATCTACAAATGATGCTTCGTGCAAAGGGTTAGGATGTGTTCTCATGCAACGTGGGAAAGTCATAGCCTATGCCTCGCGACAACTTAAAGAGTATGAGAGGAATTATCCTACTCATGATCTAGAGTTAGCGCAATCGCTGCTACTTAAAGATATGGAGGCACTATCTATATGGGGAGAAAGTGGAGATATATTCGGATCATAAAAGCCTTAAATATTTCTTCACTCAAAAGAACTCAACACGCGGCAATGACGTTGGCTCGAGCTATTGAAAGACTACGACCACACTATTCAATACCATCCCGGTAAAGCGAACGTGGTAAATGACGCGATTGAGTAGAAGATCATATGCGAACGAGCGAGTGCGATGATGTCAAGTATAATGCGTAGAGCCAACTTTAATAGAAAAAGTTAAGGTTGCTCAAGCCACCGGGCCGGAAATGATCGTATGAAGAAGAAAGTACAAGAAGGAGCTATTCCTAAGCGAGAATTGATGAAGAAGACAATACTTGAGTCCACTCTGAGACTTTGTGTTTCCTAACGACTCGATTTGAAGTACAAGATTATGATGGAGGCACACAATACACCATTTGCAATCCATCCTGGAAGTACTAAAATGTATCGTGATCTTGACATACATTTTGGTGGAATAATATGAAGAGAGAGATTGCAAAGTTTATCTCGATGTGTTTAACTTGCTAACGTGTAAAGGCGAAGCATCTAGTACCTAAGGGTCCGTTGCAACCACTTGAGATTCTCGGAATGGAAGTGGGAACACATTACCATGGATTTCGTTCACGGGTCTTCCTACGGTTTCTCAAGGCATCAATGCTATTTGGGTTATTGTTGATAGATTAACCAAGTCTCGCTTTATTTCTTGCCGATACGGAGACTTATTCCTTGAACGCCTTGCTAGTATATACGTAAATGAGATCGTGAGGTCGTATGGCATGCCCGTATCCATAGTCTCGGGATCGTGACCCAAGATTCACTTCAAGATTTTGGGTTAGCTTGCAAAAAGCTATGGGCACGGATTTGCGATTTAGTTCTACATACCATCCCCAAACAGGACGGACAATCGAGAAGGACTATTCAAACTCTTGAAGATTTATTAAGACTCGTGTCCTGAACTTCAAGGGCGCTTGGGATAAGTATTTACCATTGGTGGAATTCTCCTACAACAACAGCTTATCGTGCAAGTATAGGTGTGGCTCCATTCAAGCATTATATGGACGAAAATGTCGTTCTCCAATATGTTGGGATGAGGTGGGTGAAGCAACATTGTTGGGACCCGAAGTTAAGATGCGTATGACTCACCGAAAAGATCCAAATAATTCGACAACGATATAAAAGCGGCTCAAGATCGACAAAAGAGTTATGCGGATCTTCATCGAAAGGGCGTGGAATTTAATGTAGGGGATCATGTATTGTCATGAAGTTGCTTCCATGGAAGGGAGTTACAAGATTTGGGAAGAGAGAAAGCTCAATCCACGATTTATTGGTCCATTTCAAATTCTTGATCGAGTAGAAAATGTAGCCTATAGACTTGCGTTACCTCCGAGTATGTCTCGTGTTCATAATGTGTTTCATATATCTCGTATTTCAGTAAATATGTGAAAGACCCAACCACGTTATTGAGTTAGAATCCGAGACGAGATAGCCGAAGACTTAACGTATGAGGAGGTACCGTCAAGATCTTGGATAGGAAGGAGCATGTCCTACGCCAAGAAAGGTCATACCACAAGTTAAAGTTTTGTGGAGGAATCATGATATAGAGGAAATGACCAGGAATTGAAACGGAAATGAAAGCGAGGTATCCTCACCTTTTCGAAACACTGTGTATCGTCGTCAATTTCGAGGACGAAATTTCATAAGGAGGGAGGTTGTAAGACCTCAAATTTTTTTAAATAAAAGGAATTTCCTTTATTTATTATTTTGAAATAGTAAGGGTTGATTTGATTAATGTGGATAGTTAAGGGTTAAATACGCAAATATTTCAAAATAAGCAAGTGGTTATAAAATATTCATTTTGTCGGGGAATATTCGTTTTGGTCGTGGAATATTCGAATGCTTTCGGGGAATATTCGCATGACGCTAGCAGCCATGTGGGGCCCCATAACGGAAAACGATTGGATGAAGAAAACGACAAATATAAGTTGGTTAAAAATAACGGCATAGTTATTCACCAATTAAGATCATTGAATACCCGGTGGTTAAAATACAAGATGTCTGCGTGGGTCAGCACAAAGAAGACACCAGTATTGCACAGTGATTGTTGAATTATTGATCCTTACGTAAGAAGGCACTACTCAATAATTTTCACGATGAGTTAATGCTTCAATATTTTATTTTATTGATTCAATAATTGCTTTGCGTTGATATTTTATATTATTAATGTTCAATAATTGTCACCGCACATTATCTCCATTATCGGATCAATAATTCATATTATTTGAATAATATTATTAGATAGCATTATTGGCAATGTCTAGAAAGTTCTCACATGAGGAGAGGTTTGGTCACCTAATTGCGCCGCCATGAAGGAGAAATCCTTATCTGAAAGCCCCTTCTTCCTGAGCACTACTGGTTGTCATAATTGTGATTCTCGTAATATTATTTGTGAATAATTAATTATTGATTCATATGATAAAGAAATATTTATTTTATGTGGATATAAATGATGGATTTATTTATGTGGTTATAAATGAAGAAATTATTGTTGAGGTGTTTTATCGAGATTTTATCTGATTGAGGTGTTAAAAATCAAATCGGGGTTTTGAGATATATTATGGGGTTATAATTTTTAATCCGACCGTTGGATTGTGGTAATTTTTGGGTATGTTATACATACATAAGTTGAGTATATGTCCACAAATTTTGAACCGTTAAAATGCACTGAATGATTTGTTGTGAATTTTAAGAGGTGTCTGATTCGAAAATTAGGGTTATAATTAATTTTGGTGGAAAATTCTAGAATTGAGTGGGCCCCACTTGTGGTTGGTGAAGAAATGTGCTGAATTTTATTTCAAATGTGGTGGGTGGCAATAGTAGCGGTAAAAGCCATCAGTAGCGAGTCAAAATGCCTTGGTAGGCTAACATTTTCCTATAAATAGAGGGCTAAGTTAGAATTGAAAATCACACCGAAACAAAGTTTTCTTTCTTTCTCTCTATATTATTGAGCGTATTTTGTGAGTATTTAGATACTTTGAGAGTTCTTTGCTTAGAAGATAAGTTTCATTCAAAGATCACTTCCGACCTTTCCTTCCGGGTCTTCGATTCTTTGAGGTAAGGGATATTATTTTTTTTTCAGTAATGATATTATTTCTTCAATATCATTATCTTTGAAATGTTGATCCAAGTTTTTATCAAATTTGGAACTTTTTCATGCTCTGGGTTACTATTCATGAGTTACTATTCACGAGTTACTATTCATGAGTTACTATTCACGAAGTTACTATTCACGAGTACTATTCATGAAGCGTGAAAATGTTTTTTTGGAATTTCTATCTTTTGGTGTCGAGTTACTTATTCACGATACTGGCCTTATTCACGATACTCTGACTATTCACGATACTGCAAGACTATTCATCGAAAAATAAAATTTCTTCTTTTCGTCCAAAATATCTATTTTGGATACTAGCTTCGATTGTATCCATGTTTTGATCATTCTTGAATTTTACACCACTATGATTATTTTTGAGGTATTGTTGGACATGGATAAAACAAAAGTACGAATCCTTAATCCTTAATCCTTGTCATTTTGTTTCATTTGGATTCGCTTCTTTAAAAATATTTTTCATCATCCTCGGTCTTAAATGATGATATTATTGAATATCTTTGGCACGTAGTGCAAAGATGAATGATTTCTGAAGAATATCTTTGGCACAGTAGTGCAAAGATGATGGCGGTGTTTAAATGAACATGGTCGATCGATGAATATCTTTGGCCTTTAGTGCAAAGATGAACAGTGTTGAGATGAACATGTGGATCGATTGATGAATATCTTTGGCACATGTAGTGCAAAGATGAATATTTGATTTGAGATGAATATTGATTGATGTTACGAGGATAAAATATTGATGATGGACCGTTAAATTCATAGATTATAGTAGATTTCATTCTCTACGTAACTCTTCTATGAATTATTATTTCACCGCTAATATTGATCCGAAACTTGTTGTCATTGTATTCTATCGATTTTTCCTGTTGGAGACTAACGATAATTTGTTGTATATTATCTTAGTCATAATATTCTTTCTTTTGGGCTAGTTGAGCTCACCCTTTTCCTTGTTGTTCCATTTTTCTTCTCGGGAGGCGAGAATGTAGCGAGTACTTAGTGGGGTATGGAATGAAGGATCTAGAGAGAGTTGTTTAGTAGTCCTCACCATTTTGTAAAATAATGTATCAATAAATGTGATGAGGATTTATTTGAGTATATATATTGTCTAGAAGATAATATTTGTATTTAAACTCATTAAGATATATTGTCGTATTTCACACGACATTTGTATTATTGAAGTTGTAGTTTGCTTCTTGTATCCATGTATTTGGCGACTCGTAATGGGTGTTGTGTATACCTATTTTGGGGGCGTCCACAGACTCTTCACTTAATAAATAATCCACATCATCAAATCATCCCTACACTACAAAGCCAAGGATATTCTTTAAGATCACGACCACTTAATTATCCATGCACTACTGACTAAAGATAATCATGTTTTCATCAACTATTCCGATCATGCCATAAAACAATTCATATTTGCACTAAGGCCATAGAGAATCCATAGCTATAATCATACCAAAAACTGTTCATCAATGCACTACGGGCCAATGGGGACTTTTACCACATCATTTGTAACATTACGATAATGATTACACCGAATAATCCCTGGTCATAATCATACCAAGTCCATCTATGCACTACAGGCCACAGATGACTTTCAAAAAAATATAAACATGAGGATGATGAAAATGATATAAGAATTCAATAAAACAAGTTCAAGAATTAATTTATTTAGGAACTGATAACGTCCAAATTGTCAACATGATAATGCTTTGTAGAGTAAAATTCAAGAATGCTCGTAAGAATATTTCCATGAAAAGATATTTGGATGAAGCGCAAATATCAATGATATTCCACTAATTTCATGGAGTATAGAAGTCAAAATTTTAATCAACCCAGTATAATACCGAATGAAATAACAAAAATATCACCACGCATGCGATTACAAGACATGTATTTTTGTTATTCCAATAATAATAATAACGGAAACCGTGTCGGTGAAATTCACACCAACAGATGTTCCAAATGTAATAATAAATGCGAATAATAAATGATGGAACCCGTCCCACATACTAACCAGAACATGGATATTCTATAGAATAATAAAGACGGAATAATAAAAATGGAACCAGTCCTGCCAGATAGCATGATATGATGATATATTCGACAGAATAATAAAGATGTAATAATAAAAGAATGTCACCAAGTATAGGTAGCCCGCATATACAAAGTTATTCCAATGAAACAATAAAGAAATGGAATAACATAAGTTCTCTTCTTGAATACAAAAGAATAATATCCCTTACGAGTACAACAAATAATATTTCCTACCTTAAGAAGAAAATCTTTGGATATATAAGTAGTGAAGTAGCGAATACTTTTCTTCTTTCTCTCTATAGTTTATCTCTCTAAAGTTTCAAAGAATTAAGTAAGAAAAATAATGAAGGAACGAGCTTCTATTTATAGGAAAATGGAATGCATAAGTAACTAATCCATGAACGGTCCGAGATTGATTTACTTTAATCGACGGTCCATATTTAAAGCAAAATCTTTTAAATAAAATATAATATATTCTATTTATAATCTAATAAAACGAATAACTTTATAAAAGATTTTACTATAAAACACTACGCAGCACTATCATGCAAACACTATGCATAATAAAATATAATATATTCTAATTATTATCTAATAAAATAGATAACTTTATAAAAGTATTCTGCTTTTATATAAAAGATTTTACTATGCAAAACACTATGCAGAATAATTATGCAACACTATCATAATAAAATATAATATATTCTATTTATAGAATAACTTTATAAAAGTATTCTATTTTATATAAAAGATTTTCCGTATTATTACATTAATAATACCAACAAAACCGAGTGACTTATCAATTAAGCATCAATAATTAATATTGTGTGCTACTATGCAACCATGCCAGACATTCTTGTACTTTTAACATCGGGTGTTTCAAAAGTTAAAGGTAAAACTTCATAGTTATTTTCATAAAGTATATTTATGCGTTTTCTCAATCCGACAATAATTAGTTAATGGGGTCCACCAATGATTGTGTCATTATACGAATATTCCCCACCAATCGAATATTATATAATAACTTGCGTACTTTTGCAAAATTTATAAATATTACCCACAACTATAACATTATCTCAAATTCACACCATAATATAAAAAAATTATTTTGAGAAAATTAATTCTTTATTCATAAAATCTGGGGTTTCACAATCTCCTCCT
Organism: Panax quinquefolius; assembly: GCA_020205615.1. Classification (NCBI taxonomy): domain Eukaryota; kingdom Viridiplantae; phylum Streptophyta; class Magnoliopsida; order Apiales; family Araliaceae; genus Panax; species Panax quinquefolius. Next base: position 23,261,624 of record CM035162.1, read on the forward strand.
TATGGAATTTCGCCCTCGAAATTTACGTGCGTACTCGCAGTATGCCAAACGGTGAGGATACCTTGACTCCATTTCAGATTCAAACTCTCGAGGTATAACCTTTAAGCGTAGAATATATTCCGAGTTTTAACAGTACATATTCATATACGTTAAATCATCCGCTATCTCGTCGATTCTAAATTAATAATGTGGTTGGGTCATCCACATATTTATGTAACATTGATACGTTAAAATTTTTATGAGCCGCCGACATACCTTGCAGTAAAAGCTGTTAGGTTTGTAATATTCATGTAAGCAATCAAATTGCAAAAAAAAAAAGTCTTGAGCGTGTAAAAATAGAGTTTAAAAATTTACAAACCATATACCCGGATCATCCTTTATGCATAATTATTAATTAAACGAAAAGATAAAGAATAAAATCATACCCTTGAAGATCGAGCTTCCTCAGTACAAGTTCACCTCCAAATCCTTTCGCTCAATCTTGAATCCACCGGTTTGGTTCCTTCCTTCGATCAACGTTAGCCACCCAAATGTTTGGCCTCTGAGAGGTGATCCACCAAGGAAGAAGAAAATTCAAGAAAATGGGTGGTCAAGCTTAAACCCTAGTTTTTTCTATCTCTATAGAAAGGGTGTACTCTCCCAACAATTGGAATTATTACGTATGTTGAAAAAAATCAACAACCCCTACCACCCATAATAAGACTCTCTTATTTATAGATGTGGGCAACCCATCTTAACAATTAAGGAATTGGGTTTTATTTAATTAATTAAATTCTTTTAATTAATTAAGCTCCCTAATCTTATTAGGGATAATTAATTAAACTCTTTTAACTAATTTTCCTTCCTAATCCAATTAGAATAAATGAGAGTACTTATATTAAATTAATTTCTAAACTCTTTTAGAAATTAAAATAATAATAATTGTAATAATATTAATAAGACTCCTCTTATTAATTTATATTTAATATTTCTAAAATATTAAATAATAAATATTAAGCTATTTAATTTATTCTATCACCATAGATTAAATTAAATATACTTAACATATTATTACGATTATGCCATTAACTTCTTAAATAATTATTCTTCCTTTTATGGTGTGACCCTTTAGGTTCTCCATATTAAACCCAGTTGTGAATAAATCAATTAGAATAATTCTAATCTTATTTAAATAAATAAATTAAATAATTAATTTATTTAAATAAATAATATTTATTCTACAATAGGGATAAGCCTCCCCTAGCGATCAACGACTTTCCGGATAATATAGATTTCAACATTAATCATTAAAGAACCTTTGAGTAAATAGTTACCGTACAATTCAATCCTTCCACCATACAATGTCCCAATTAAATATAAGACATGGAATTATCACAAGTCTTATTTTATTTAATTATATGTATTTTGATTCTTAAATGCACAACTCCAAATAATGCAAATTAGAAACTCCTTTCTAATTTCATTCTCGCCTTGCCAAGGGACTACTTGGGTTGTCATTTATCGAATCATAGACATTTCTCTTCTTTTATTAGAAGTGGTAGATTCTTTATTGATCATACATTATCTCCATGTACAACTTATTATACCCAAGCATACCCTTTGATATACCCTAAGGGTCTTAAGGAGTAAGTCAAAGTATAACTCATCATACACAAGATACTATGATGATCTCAAGTCCAAGGATTACTTGTACTACTATCACTACAGAATTCCTATCGACAGCAAATAAAACTCCATTAGGTATTCCTTAGCGAGCCACGCTCAGTGAACTTATTCTCTAATAAGCACCTACATACTTGCTTTTAGTGTCTCCACACAAATGATCATGAGATCAATCATCCTCATCCAATGAGCAAGTTAACGTATGTACCAATCTATCCTGGATTCACTAATCCCCAATTTAGTAATCCAACGATTGGGAACTATTTTAGTTTTAAGCTTTCAAAGAATTTAGATCTCATTAGAATGATCATCATCATTATTCTAAAAGCATTGCTTAAAACTATGGGTTTATCACATATTATAAAAATAAAGATCATGTAGATAATTAAAAGCCTTTAATAAATTAATACTTTTATTAATAAATGAATAAGATTGTTACAAAGTATATGCTTTATCATCAAACATGATTGGCTTATGCATACTACTTTCAATCTCCCACTTGCACTAAAGCCAATCGTTATGGTATCTTATACTCTTCTTCTCTAAGTGACGATTATCCTGCCATTGGATAAGCTTTGGTTAATGGATATGTAATGTTGTTCTTGAGAGTCCACTATCTCTATAGTGATTTCCCATCTTTCAATGATTCTAATAATCAAATGAAAGTGCCACAACACATGTTTAGATCCAAGATGAGACTTGGGAACTATTCCTAGTTACGTAATGAACTTTTAATCCAAACAATCAACTTGCGCCTTCATTTATAGCTATATATTTTGTCTTTATTACTAAACCAAAGAACTCTTTTCACTGTTTGGAACCTTTCCAATTCACCGCACCACCGCTCAAGGTAACACTTTACCTTAAAGTGGATTTTTCTCGTCGTTTGGTCTGTCTCAAAAACTTGAGTCCGTAAAGCCCTCTAGTTTTAATTCGCACCCACCATGAATATGATCACATCCTTAGTGCCTTGCTAAGCACTTTAAGATGTTTTCACCGACTCATAGTGAACTTCTCCATAATATGACCGATCAACATCGTGTCTCGTATATTTCATTGCATACATGATTGTCACTCATGCGACCTCTCTTTTCGAGAGTCTATGGGGACTATTAAGAGAGATACACTCCATAGCTCATCGACATGAGACATCTCTTGAGTTTGCCATGCTAAACGACTTTAGCATCAAATGAATATACGCTTCTTGGTTAAGTTGAGCATCCTCTTAAATCTATCTATATAGATTTATATCCCCAATTAAGATACTCTTCCAAATCATTCATGGAGGAATGTTTAGACAACTTTATCTTTACCGATTGTAGCATTGGTATGTTATTCCTCATCCGTAGTATATCAACATATAATACTAGAAATTTCACGACGCTTCCCAATCGACCTTTTTTACACACTAGAACTCTTACCTCATCGTATGTAATCGATCATCATCTTCTATGATGTGTACCTCATCATCATCATCTATGATGAATCCATACCTCCTGTGTATCTTCTATGCTTATTCCGCATTTACGATTCAATTGTGGTATAATAGGTCTATCTACGTGTTCCTCTTATTTGATTTATAGTGTTTTGTGGTTCTTGAACTCTTCAAGATCTATTATCCTCCCACTAGCCCTTTCAATGATAAACACCTTTATCTTAGAAGGAAACGTGTTTCGCAACAAACACCTTTTTGCTAAGTAGAATTATAGAACATATACCCTAAACTTACTTTAGGATGTCCCACAAATCGACACTTGTCAAATCTTGTCCCAAGCTTATCCTTTGAAACCTTTTCACATAAGTTGGACAACCCCTTATCTTAACATACTTAAGATTAGGAATCCTCCTATCCATAACTTTTATGGAGTCTTGGGGCCGGATTTTGAGGTTACCATTTTCGTAGATATGCGCACCATTTCTGTGACATGATCCTGTAAGGATACCGGAATGCTCGGTAAAATCATTATGGACCGCACTACGTCCAATAAGGTACGATTTTTTCATTCGGATACATCAATCAATTATCACAGATCGATGATGTGTCCATTATGAGAAAACCATTTGAGATGATCTAGAAACTTATTGCACAAGTATTTATTCCTTAATCTAATCAAAGAATCTTAATACTTTTACAATTTGTTTCACTTTTGAATTCTTTTTGAACCTTTCAAATAATTCACACTTGTAGATTTCAAAGAAATACACACATTCAACTCTTTGAATGATCATCTCCTTTTCTTATACTAGTTTGTTCAATTTGTAAAATATATTTTTCACGTAAGTCAAGTATACAAAAAATTTATTAAGTAATATTCCATTTATATACAAAACATTATTATTATAAATAGAACAACAATTGTTCTTTATTATAATACCAAAGATTTCATTGTCCAACAATAAAATGGAAATAATATTTTTAACAAGAACTGGAATACAATAACAACTTATTGACTTAATAGATTTGCCTGTAGTATTGTTAAATTATAAGTTTCTATGGCTAATGTAGCAACCTTTGTTACATTTTCCGCATATAGATTACTTATATTTGTTTAGCTTTCTACTGCTTGGTCCCTTCATAAATCTATATTTATGATAACCAAAGTCGGTATCCAATACCCAAGTAGAACTCGACTTAAAGAAAATTTATTTCAATCATGAACAAAAAGCGATTTATAACCGAACTTCACTAAGCTTCTTTGTTAGCCTCTGCAGATACTTCTTGCAGCTTTCTTTCCAAAGGTCCAAAGCTTATAGCGAAGGAAGCAAACTCCTTTGCTATCCGTGACGCTTTTGTTCTTATTATCCTTTGTTTTTGCCTTTCTATATACCTTCTTTGAATCGCTCTTCTTTCGTAAGATCCTTTGGCCCCTACCAAGAAAGACTTTGTTTTTCTTGGTTGGAAAGTCACTCTCAACATTTTCAATATGTTAAGCAAATCAAAGAAATCGATATCTAGCTTGTTCATATAAAAAATTCACAACAATTGTGAAAGGAGTCCTCGGAGTGAGTGCAAGATCAAATCTTGGCTCAACTCTCCATCCATGACAAAACTCGTTGTCCTAATTGATCAATCAAATTGATAATGTTAAGAGACTTTTATCTCAGCATCAGTAGTGTCATCCTATCATTCTAGATCTAAGAGCTCCTTAGATATCCGATATCTATCGGCCCCACTTTCTTCACCATCAACTACTTGATGTGCAGGAATATAAGTAGAGCATCCATAGTTTCATGCCGACGTCAAGCTCATATACTCATGGATGCGAAACGATGCATCGAGCCAATCATGCATCATCTCGCCACTTTCTAAAAGTAGCAATCTCTTCCTCGTAGGTATTGTTCGCAACCATCGCAGGGATAGGGGTATTAAGACATAATATAGCTTTTCAAATATGAGAACTATTCTCAAATTCCTTAACCAATCCGCTTAATTCGGCTCCGTTAATTTAGCATCTAATATGCTTCGCAGAGGATAGTAATTTTAGACATTGTAAAATTCTATAAATGAATTTATAATTAACAACATTTTAACATACATTCTTTTATTAATTACCAAAATAATTTAGGTCTTGTTTTAAATTGGTATCTCCCACTATTTTCTTCAAACTATATTACCTCACTTATATAGTTCTAAAAAATCTAATTAAAGATTTGCTAAAGTGAGAATAAGGATCTCATTTCAAATGTATATAGCCTTCATGGTGACACAAAAACTATATATAAATAAATAGGTAGACAACTTTTGTCAATTACATCAACTATGCAACTCCTTGATTTTGACTCTTAGATTATTTTGATCAAGTGGTGGCACATCCGAATCAAAATTATCCAAGTTAAGTCCGACCTAGCACTCCATATATTCAAAAAGAAAAATATCATCCTTGTGGTGACACAACAAAAACAATATTGTTCAATTTTCTTTATAAGCATCAAATGTGATAAATTAACATCTTAAATACTTAATACTTGCCTTGTGGTGACACAACAAACTCATATTAAATATTTAATACTCTATTAATTTTATCATGCTAGAAGGCTTACGCTCGATATTCCAAATATCTTTGAACGCTTAGACTTAATATAAAAAATTGAGGGTTTGTTATTAATTGTCTCATCTTGTTTAGCAAGCATTTACATATATATATAAAAAATACGCTAATCATATTAATGAACATGCAAAGCATGTTTGCATAATATATATATATATATAGTATAAGCACGCACATATAGAATACTATATTCTACCCAATTGATTATGGACTTTTATTCTAGTTTGTCTACTAGAGCCACCAAGTGAACCAAAAGGTCAAACCCTAGGGGTGCAAGAAATAATATTTAAATATAACTATTACATTTAAACCCTGCCCATTACAAATCTGTCTTCAAGTTACTCCTTGTTCCTTTGATCTCTAATTTTCTAAAATTAATTCTAACTATTCCTATTACAATACTATTTAAAATAAATAGAAACCTCGATCGTGAGCCAAGGGAAGTACATAGAGGGAGATAGAATTTACATTAAGAAAAATTAGAGAAGACGAGGCACGCAGATTCCCATTTAATAAAAAACCCATACATTCATGCATCCAACTAAAATAAAATCCAATCGCATCGTCAATAATCCATAATCAATCCCATTTATTATCATACACATCACCATACGCATCAATAAATAACATTCATCTCATGAATAATAAATATTTAATATATATATTGATATCATTTAATGGGCAAATTTAGTTAAGATAAAATCTATTTTTGAATCAAAATAAACTCCTTTATTTTAATCCAAATTTAAATCAAAATAAAACTATTTTATTTTAATTTATCCAATTTTGAATAAAATAAACTATTTTATTTTAATCAAAATTTTAATCAAAATAAACTCATTTATTTTAATTAATTATGGAATCCAATTCCATATATATAAAAAATCTCTAATTAAAATAAACTCTTTATTTTAATTAATTATGAAATCCAATTCCATGTAAAAAAAATCTTTTATTAAAGGAAACACTATTCTTTCCCATTCACAAATAAACTCCTTTATTTTTTTGAATAATATGAAATCTTATTTCATATCTAAATAAACACCTTTATTTAAGGAAACATGGATTTTCTTTCCTATTCACAAATAAACTCTTTTATTTTGAATAATATGGAATCTTATTTCATATCTAAACAAACTCCTTTATTTAAGGAAAGATGGATTTATTTTCCTATTCACAAATAAACTCCTTTATTTTAGAAAAATAAAAATCCAATTTCAACTCCAATTAGTTATTATGGAATCCAATTCCAACTCTAATTAGTTAGCATGAAATTTTAATTTTAAAATTAAAATAAATTCTTTTATTCTAAGATTAAAATAAACCTTTTATTTTAAAATTAAAATAAAATTTTATTTTAATTATAAAATTATTAAAATATATATATATATATATATATATATATATATATAACTATTATATATATATATATATAATATAATAAAATCGCAGTACGCCTCCCTCCCTTTTTAAAAAACCTCATTAATATGTTTTTTTTCAATAAGACGTATCGCTTTTTTAGTAATATAACATCCTCGAAGTTGTTTTATTCCTTGATAATTTCCGCTCCTATATATCATATATATATATAAACCGATTCCTTTAGCATTTTCAAAAACGTATGCGTGCTTATCCTTTAATTACATAATATTTGAAATTTGTGGGGAAAATAATGATTCATGCTCCTCGCAGATTTATATATATATATATATATTTATTAATCTGGATTTTTCAAAATAGTTTGCTTTTTTTTTTTTTTTTTTTTAAATTTTATACAATAAAATTATGCCTAATTAAATTGTTCTAAACACATATCAATATACATATCAAATAAAATAATTAATAATTCGTGATAAAGGTTTGGCTCGATACCACCGTTAGGTTTGTAATATTCATGTAAGTAAATCAAATTGCAAAAAAAAAAGTCAAAGCGTGTAAAAAAACGAGTTTAAAAATTTTACAAACCATATACCCGGATCATCCTTTATGCATAATTATTAATTAAACGAAAAGATAAAGAATAAAATCATACCCTCAAGATCGAGCTTCTTCAGTGAAGTTCACCTCCAAATCCTTTCGCTCAATCTTGAATCCACCGGGTTTGGTTCCTTCCTTCGATCAACGTTAGCCACCCAAATATTTGGCCTCTAGAGGTGATCCACCAAGGAAGAAGAAAATTCAAGAAAATGGGTGGTCACTAAACCCTAGTTTTTCTATCTCTATAGAAAAAGGTGTATTCTCCCAATAATTGGAATTATTACGTATGTTAAAAATTAAACAACCCCTACCACCCATAATAAGACTCTCTTATTTATAGATGTGGGCAACCCATCTTAACAATTAAGGAATTGGGTTTTATTTAATTAATTAAATTCTTTTAATTAATTAAGCTCCTAATCTTATTAGGATAATTAATTAAACTCTTTTAACTAATTTTCCTTCCTAATCCAATTAGAATAAATGAGAGTACTTTTATTAAATTAATTTCTAAACTCTTTTAGAAATTAAAATAATAATAATTGTAATAATATTAATAAGACTCCTCTTATTAATTTATATTTAATATTTCTAAATATTAAATAATAAATATTAAGCTATTTAATTTATTCTATCACCATAGATTAAATTAAATATACTTAACATATTATTACGATTATGCCATTAACTTCTTAAATAATTATTCTTCCTTTTATGGTGTGACCCTTTAGGTTCTCCATATTAAACCTATGTGAATAAATCAATTAGAATAATTTAATCTTATTTAAATAAATAAATTAAATAATTAATTTATTTAAATAAATAATATTTATTCTACAATAGGATAAGCCTCCCTAAATGATCAACGACATTCCGTATAATATAGATTTCAACATTAATCATTAAAGAACCTTTGAGTAAATAGTTACCGTACAATTCAATCCTTCCACCATACAATGTCCCAATTAAATATAAGACATGGAATTATCGCAAGTCTTATTTTATTTAATTATATGTATTTTGATTCTTAAATACACAACTCCAAATAATGCAAATTAGAAACTCCTTTCTAATTTCATTCTCCGCCGCCAAGGACTACCGGGTTGTCATTTATCGAATCACATAGACATTTCTTCTTTTATTATTAAGTGGTAGATTCTTTATTGATCATACATTATCTCCACGTATAACTTATTATACCCAAGCATACCCTTTGATATACCCTAAGGGTCTTAAGGAGTAAGTCAAAGTATAACTCATCATACACAAGATACTACGATGATCTCAAGTCCAAGGATTACTTGTACTACTATCACTACAGAATTCCTATCGACAGCAAATAAAACTCCATTAGGTATTCCTTAATGCAGCCAATGCTCAAAGTGAACTTATTCTCTAATAAGCACCTACATACTTGCTTTAGTGTTCCACAAAATGATCATGAGATCAATCATCCTCATCCAACGAAAGCAAGCAACGTATGTACCAATCTATCCGGATTCACTAATCCCCAATTTAGTAATCCAACGATTGGGAACTATTTTAGTTTTAAGCTTTCAAAGAATTTAGATCTCATTAGAATGATCATCATCATTATTCTAAAAGCATTGCTTAAAACTACGGGTTTATCACATATTATAAAAACAAAGATCATGTAGATAATTAAAAGCCTTTAATAAATTAATACTTTTTATTAATAAATGAATAAGATTGTTACAAAGTATATGCTTTATCATCAAACATGATTGGCTTATGTGCATACTACTTTCAAAAAAACGAGTTTATAAGCGCAGCTTCTACTCAATCGAGGATTTCAAATGGGCCAATTAAATCGAGGGTTGAGATTTCCTCTTTCAAAGAACTCTTGCTTCTAGAATAACGCCATCTTGAACCTTCTTCTTCACATTCATCAGATTCAAGTATGTAGCTTGAGCGTCTTTAACTTTATCGATTAAAGTCAATTTTACTCGTATATTCGTTATCTTCACGTGGATTCTAGAGTCTTTAACTCTCTATCTTCATCATTTGTAAGTCGTATTTAAATGGGCCTTTCAGTGTTAACAACATCGCACTCGTAAACGCATACGATCTTCTAACTCAACGCGCCACCACTACGTTCGCTTCATGCGATGGTATTGAATGGTACGATCGTAATCTTCAACAAATCGAGTCAACATCTTTGGCGCGTATTACGCTCGCTTTTAGTTGAAGAAATATTTGAGGGTTTAAGAAATGGGTTTTGTCTTCGGTGTCAATACAAAATTCGATTTCACGCCCGGGGTAGGCTAAGAAGTCTTCGTGAATACGTCAAGAGATTTATTAATGATAGAAATATCATTCAAAATCATATTTCTCATCCAAGACTTGGATAAGACGTCACATCGATACCAACCGTGACTTTTATCCCTTAACCTAGACAAAGACCTCACAATGATACTTATCAACTTGTCATCGCTATTCACGATGTCGCCTCTGAAAAGTCCGGCTTCGATTGCATTACACACAAGAAAGTCAACAACGAAAAGGATCGGGGCTCTTTACTTATGGCTTAATATGATAATGATTGACTTTAGTGGTTTGGTTACTTGAATTTGCATAACAGTTTGTTAAGAATATTAAAGCGAAACAACCTTACGAAAAGAATGATGAGTAGTTAACCAATCGATTCCTAAAATCGCATCAAAGGCAAGTATTTTCAAAGAGATAAGATCGACAATTAACGTGAAAGTGTCGATTTGAATCAAACAAGATTTATAAACAATGGAGGTAACGGGTTTCTCCCAATGGAGTTTCAATAGATAAATCAAAGTTTAACTTCTCCTGGGAGTTAAGTACAAACATTGAACACAACTAGGTGAAATAAAAGAGTGAGTAGAACCCAGTGATTCAACACGGTATAGACTTTGTAAGAGCTTGTGATTAACTTACCCGTGATAATTTTATTCGTGTTCCTCGAACCGAGAAAAAAAACGCCTCTCTTAAACTACCGTTTGGGCTTTATTCGGGACATCTTTTGGCATCACTATCCCAGTTGGACTTGACTTCACCATATGACAAAATCGAGCTAGGTGACCTTCTCTTCGCAATTAAAACACGCTTTGGATTGTTCCGCATGTTTGACTTCACATGTGTCCCTCTTGTTCGTGATTTGAAACATAATGATAGATGGGCGTTCTTCTTCCTTTGAAATGGTCTTTGGTGCCGCGTCTTCACGTCATTGTTGAACCTTCTCTTTTTAAAATGTCCATTCTTATTATCTTGGCCATGATTACCACCAAATGGTTACCATTCTTGTATGATAATATCCCCACGATGGTTATCGTTGTTAGATGACCGCCACCGATATGATTATTATCGTGTTGTTGGTCGTTGCCTTTTTGGTTGTCTTGACTTTCATTATCACGCTCCAATAATCGAGCCCTATTCACAACATCCTAATATAAACAAAGTTTGTGAGTAATGAGGTATTGACGTATATCGGGTTTCAAACCTCGCCAAAAACATTCGCGTCATTCGCTCCTCATTATCGATAAAATGGGATGAAAACCAGGATAACTCCGCAAACTTAGCCTCGTCTTGCGACACTCGGCCATATTGTTTTGCTCCACTTGATGAATTCTACCTCCTTCATGTGACGAATACTTTCGTGAAAGTACTTGTCGTTGAATAATTCTTGGAACTTCTCCCAAGACATCTTGAAAGTCGCGTCAGTCGGGTGCGCTTTTACGATTCTCACCAATGATCTCCTTCTTCACGCAACATAAAGGTGGCAAATGGAACCTTTTGCTCCTTCCGAGCATTCCAAGACATCAAATATCTTGGTAATCTGCTTTATCCATGTCTCCGCCTTAAGTGGTTACGCTTTCCCAAAAACTACGTGGTCCCACTCTTTAAACCGCTAATGATGACCAACCGTGGGTTACCATTGTTTCCACTCGCATTATGGATGGGAGTGCCTTCTTTGTTGTTGCGTGAATTGCTCCTTAAACCGCTTATGCGGTGACCATCAGAGTTATCGATATTTACCGTATTTTGGATGAGCCGCCTTACATTGTTGTTGCATGAATTGCATAAAGCCTCCGACCATCCCATCATTCACCATTTCATTGGTGTTATTGTTTTCATGAGGAGTATTATCCTCCAGTTTGCATATTATCCTCGATTATTGATCTGCATGGAGACTCAACGCCTCTCCATGCTCCATTGATAATCTCAACATTCTTGGATGCCATTTTTAAACACTTGCCAAAAAACAAGGGTTAATTAACACGTAATATAATATCTCTAAACTCCGACCAACCAATTTAAATACAAAATAAATTTAAGTAGGTCCTACTAGCGAAGGAATTCCTCGCTCTCTCCCTCCTAGTTCTAGTCTCACATCTTAGCCGTGGATCATATCCCTAAGCTTTGATACCAACCGTGGCGCCCCAAAATTAGGTATACATCACCCATCTTGGGTCGCCAGATACATGGTATGTAATTCAAATACAACTTACTTAATACAACTGTCGTACAATACGACAAAACATAAACTGTGAGTTTGAATACAAATATTATCTACTAGAGATTATACAAACTCAAAAGGAGTCCTCATTACAATTATTATCACACTATTTCACGAATAGTGAGGACTACTAATGCTATCCTCTAGACCATCACTCCGCTCCCGACTAAATCCTAGCTATATTCTCATTTCCTGAAGAGAACAGTGAAAGAAAGGGTGAGCTCAACTAGCCCAGTAAGAAATATTATGACTAAGATAATGTAGAATAATTTATCGTTAGCCTTCAACAGTGTTAAACTTATAAAATATAATAACTATCAAGTTTAACTGCAACGGAACAAGCAATCCATTAGAGGAGTCAAGAAGAGAATAAAATCTACTATCTTCTATGATTTAAGAGGTTTTTCATGACTTTTATCGCTGAGACCCGGCTTAATAAATAATCCACATCATCAAATCATCCCTACACTACAGGCCAAGGATATTCTTTAGTATCACGACCACGAATTATCCATGCACTACGGCTAAAGATAATCATGTTTTCATCAACGGTCCTGATCATGCCATAAAACAATTCATCTTTTCACTACGGCCAGAGAGAATCCATAGCCATAATCATACCAAAAACTGTCCATCAATGAACTACGGGCCAATGAGGACTTTTACCACATCATTTGTAACATTACGGTCATGATTACACCGGATAATCCCTGGTCATAATCATACCAAGTCCATCTATGCACTACAGGCCACAGATGTCTTTCAAAAAAATATAAACATGAGGATGATGACAATGATATAAGAATTCAATAAAACAAGTTCAAGAATTAATTTATCTAGGAACTGATAACGTCCAAATTGTCAACATGATAATGCTTTGTAGAGTAAAATTCGAGAATGCTCAGAAGAATATTTCCATGAAAAGATACTGGATGAAGTGCAAATATCAAGGATATTCCACTAATTTCATGGAGTATAGAAGTCAAAATTTTAATCAACTGAGTATAATACCGAATGGAATAACAAAAGATATCACCATACATGCGGTACTTGATGTAGCGGTTATTCCAACAGAATAATAATAACGGAACCAAGTCGGTGAAATTCACACCACACAGGATGTTCAACAGAATAATAAATGCGAATAATAAATGATGGAACCAGTCCCGTATATAGCACGCATGTGATATTTCGACGTAATAATAAAGATGCGAATAATAAAAATGGAACCCGTGTCCCAGCCAGATAAGCATGCATGTGATATTCCAACCGAATAATAAAGACGAATAATAGAAGAATGTCACCAAGTATGGGTAGCTCATGATACAAAGTTATTCAATGAACAATAAAGAAATGGAATAACGAAGTTCTCTTCTTGAATACAAAAATAATATCCCTTACGAGTACAACAAATAATATTCCCTACCTTAGAAGAAGAAGAGTCTTTGGATATATAAGTAGTGAAGTAGCGAATACTTTCTTCTTTCTCTCTCTATAGTTTATCTCTCAGTAGTTTAAATTGAATTCGTAAGAAAAATAATGAAGGAATGAGCTTCTATTTATAGGAAAGGGAATGCATAAGAACTAATCCATGAACGGTCCAGTTGATTTACTTTAATCGACTATCCATATTTAAAGCAAAATCTTTTAAATAAAATATAATATATTCTATTTATAATCTAATAAAACGAATAACTTTATAAAAGATTTTACTATGCAAATACTATGCATAATAAAATATAATATATTCTAATTATTGTCTAATAAAATAGATAAATTTATAAAAAGTATTACATTTTATATAAAAAGATTTTACTATGCAAAACACTATGCATCATAATTACGCACGACACTATCATAATAGAATATAATATATTCTATTTATGAATAACTTTATAAAAGTATTCTATTTTATATAAAAAGATTTTCTCGTATTATTACATTAATAATACCAACAAAGCCGAGTGACTTATCAATTAAGCATCAATAATTAATATTGTGTGCTGCTACTATGCAACCACGCCAGTACATCGTATTTTTAACATCGGTGTTTCAAAAGTTAAAGGTAAAACTTCCGCCGTTATTTTCATAAAGTATATTTGTTGTTTTCTCAATCCGACGATAATTCCGTTGTGGGGTCCACCAATGATTGTGTCGTTGTAAGAATATTCCCCGACCAATCGAATATTATATAATAACTTGCATACTTTGCAAAATTTATAAATATTACCCACAACTATAACATTATCTCAAATTCACACCATAATATAAAAAAAAATATTTTGAGAAAATTAATTCTTTATTCATAAAATCTGGGGTTTCACAATCTCCCCCTTATGGAATTTAAGCCCTCGAAATTTACGTGCGATACTGTATCTTAGAAAATGTGAGGATACCTTGACTTCATTTCAGATTCTAACTCTTGAGGTATAACCTTTAAGCGTAGAATATATTCCATGATTTTAACAGGTACATATTCATACGTTAAATCATCCGCTATCTCGTCCGATTCTAAATTAATAATGTGGTTCGGGTCATCCACATATTTATGTAACATTGATACGTTAAAAATTTTATGAGCACGCGACATACTTGGCGGTAAAACGAGTTTATAAGCCACGCGGTTCTACTCAATCGAGGATTTCAAATGGGCCAATTAAATCGAGGGTTGAGATTTCCTCTCAAAGAAACTGACTCTTCTACAAATAACGCCATCTTGAACCTTCTTCTTCACATTCATCAGATTCGAGTATGTAACTTGAGCGTCTTTAACTTTATCGATTAAAGTCAATTTTACTCGTATATTCGTTATCTTCACGTGGATTCCTAGAGTCTTTAACTCTATCTTCATCATTTGTAAGTCGTACGAAATGGGCCTTTGTGTTAACAACATCGCACTCGTAAACGCATACGATCTTCTACTCAACGCGTCAGCTACCACGTTCGCTTTCGCACGATGGTATTGAATGGTACGATCGTAATCTTTAACAGCTCGAGTCAACGTCTTTGGCGCATGTTACGTTCGTTTTAGTTGAAGAAATATTTGAGGGTTTAAGAAATGGGTTTTGTACTTGTGTCAATACAAAATTCGATTTCACGCTCTGGGGTAGGCTAAGAAGTCTTCAGGAATACGTCAAGAGATTTATTAATGATAGAAATATCATTCAAAACTGTTACTCTCATCGAAGACTTGGATAGTACGTCACATTGATACCAACTGTGACTTTTATCCCTTAACCTAGACAGCACCTCACAATGATACTTATCAACTTGTCATCGTCATTCACGATGTCGCCTACAGAAAGTCTGGCTTCGGTGCATTACACACAAGGAAGTCAACAACGAAAGGACTGGGGCTCTTTACTTATGGCTTAATATGATAATGATTGACTTTAGTGGTTTGGTTACTTGAATTTGCATAACAGGTTTGTTAAGAATATTAAAGCGAACAACCTTACGAAAAGAATGATGAGTAGTTAACCAATCGATTCCTAAAATCGCATCAAAGGCAAGTATTTTCAAAGAGATAAGATCGACAGGTAACGTGAAAGTGTCGATTTGAATCAAACAAGATTTATAAATGATGGAGGTAACGAAGGTTTCTCCCAATGGAGTTTCAATAGATAAATCAAAGTTTAACTTCCTAGGAGTTAAGTACAAACATTGAACACAACTAGGTGAAATAAAAGAGTGAGTAGAACCCAGTATCTAACACTACAGTATAGACTTTGTAAGAGCTTATGATTAACTTATCCGTGATAATTTTATTCAGGTTCCTCGAACCGAGAAAAAAAAACGCTCTCTCTTAAACTACCGGTTTTGGCTTGTCTGGGACATCCTTTGGCATCACTATCCCAGTTGGACTTGACTTCACCATATGACAAAATCGAGCTAGGTGACCTTCTCTTCCGCAATTAAAACACGCTTTAGATTGTTGTGTACAGTTTGGACGGATGTGTCCCTCTTGTTCGCATTTGAAACATACGACCAGATGGGGGCGTTCTTCTTCCTTTGAAATGGGTCTTTGGTCTTGAAAGCGTCTTCACGTCATTGTTGAACCTTCTCTTTTTAAAATGTCCATTCTTATTATCTTGGCCATGATTACCAATCGAAATGGTTACCATTCTTGGCATGATAATATCCCCACGATGGTTATCGTTGTTCAGGCGACCGCTGCCACCGATATGATTATTATCGTGTTGTTGGTCGCCGCTGCTTTTGGTTGTCTTGACTCATTATCGCACTCCAATAATCGAGCCCTATTCACAACATCCGAATATAAACAAAGTTTGTGAGTAATGAGGTATTGACGTATATCGGGTTTCAAACCTCGCAAAAACATTCGCGTCATTCGCTCCTCATTATCTATAAAATGGGATGAAAACCGGATAACTCATGAAACTTAGCCTCGCATCTTTGCGACACGGTCATATTGTTTTGCTCGACTTGATGAATTCTACCTCCTTCATGTGACGAATACTTTCGGGAAAGTACTTGCGTTGAATAATTCTTGGAACTTCTCCCAAGACATCTTGAGGCGTCGAGTACGAGTGCGTTTTACGATTCCCACCAATGATCTCCTTCTTCACGCAACATAAAGGTGGCAAATGGAACCTTTTGCTCCTTCGAGCATTCCAAGACATCAAATATCTTGGTAATCTGCTTTATCCATGTCTCCTTGCCAAGTGGTTCGGCTTTCCCAAAAACTCCGGTTGTCCCAAATCTTTGAATCGCTTATACGATGACAACCGTGGGTTACCATTGTTTCCACTGCATTATGGGACGAGGCGCCTTTCGTTGTTGTTGCATGAATTGCTCCTTAAATCGCTTAGTGGTGACCGTCAAAGAGTTATCGATATTTCTACCATTTTTTGGACGAGGCTGCCCTTCGCTTTGTTGTTGCATGAATTGCATAAAGCCTCGACCATCCCATCATTCACCATTTCATTGGTGTTATTGTTTTCATGAGGAGTATTGTCCTCTGGTTGCATATTATCCTCGATTATTGATCCGCATGGAGACTCAACGCCTCCTCATGCTCCATTGATAATCTCAACATTCTCGGATGCCATTTTTAAACACCGCCAAAAACAAGGGTTAATTAACATGTAACATAATATCTCTAAACTCTGACCAACCAATTTAAATACAAAATAAATTTAAGTAGGTCCTACTAGCGAAGGAATTCCTCGCTCTCTCCCTCCTAGTTCTAGTCTCACATCTTAGCCGGGATCATATCCTAAGCTTTGATACCAACCGTGACGCCCCAAAATTAGGTATACATCACCCATCTTGGGTCGCCAGATACATAGTATGTAATTCAAATACAACTTACTAATACAACTGTGCGTATGTACAATACGACAAAACATAAACCGTGAGTTTGAATACAAATATTATCTACTAGAGATTATACAAACTCAAAAGGAGTCCTCATTACAATTATTATCACACTATTTCACGAATAGTGAGGACTACTAATGCTATCCTCTAGACCATCACTCCGCTCCCCACTCGTCCCGCCAATTTATATTCTCATTTCAAGAAGAAACGGTGAAAGAAAGGTGAGCTCAACTAGCCCAAAAAAGAAATATTATGACTAAGATAATGTAGAATAATTTATCGTTAGCCTTCAACAGTGTTAAACTTATAAAATATAATAACTATCAAGTTTAACTGCAACGGAACAAGCAATCCATTAGAAGAGTCAAGAAGAGAATAAAATCTACTATCTTCTATGATTTAAGAGGTTTTTCATCACTTTTATCGCTGAGACCCGGCTTAATAAATAATCCACATCATCAAATCATCCCTACACTACAGGCCAAGGATATTCTTTAGTATCACGACCACGAATTATCCATGCACTACGGCTAAAGTTAATCATGTTTTCATCAACGGTCCTGATCATGCCATAAAACAATTCATCTTTGTACTACGGCCAGAGAGAATCCATAGCCATAATCATACCAAAACCGTCCCATCAATGAACTACGGACCAATGAGGACTTTTACCACATCATTTGTAACATTACGGTCCATGATTACACCGGGATAATCCTCGGTCATAATCATACCAAGTCCATCTACGCACTACAGTGCCATAGATGTCTTTCAAAAAATATAAACATGAGGATGATGACAATGATATAAGAATTCAATAAAACAAGTTCAAGAATTAATTTATCTAGAACCGATAACGTCCAAATTGTCAACATGATAATGCTTTGTAGAGTAAAATTCAAAAATGCTCGTAAGAATATTTTCCATGAAAAGATCTTTGGATGAAGTGCAAATATCGAGGATATTCCACTAATTTCATGGAGTATAAGTCAAAATTTTAATCAACTGAGTATAATAATAAAGATGGAATACCAAAAGATATCACCATGCATGCGGTACTGCAGACATGAATGTTATTCCAACGTAATAATAATAACGGAACCAAGTCGTGAAATTCACACCACAGGATGTTCCAACGAATAATAAATCACGAATAATAAATGATGGAACCAGTCCCATGCGTATAAGATGTATGATATTTCGACGTAATAATAAAGACGAATAATAAAAATGGAACCAGTCCCACGTATAAGATGAGACGGAGATATTCCGCGAGAATAATAAAAAGACGTAATAATAGAAGAATGTCACCAAGTATAGGGTAGCAGGTGTATCTGAGTTATTCCAATGCACAATAATGAAATGGAATAACGAAGTTCTCTTCTTGAATACAAAAAGAATAATATCCTTACGAGTACAACAAATAATATTCCCTACCTTAAGAAGAAGTCTTGATATATAAGTAGTGAAGTAGCGAATACTTTCTTCTTTCTCTATATAGTTTATCTCTCTAGAGTTTCAAAGAATTAAGTAAGAAAAATAATGAAGGAATGAGCTTATTTATAGGAAAAGGAATGCATAGTAATTAATCCATGAACGGTCCAGATTGATTTACTTTAATCGGACGGTCCATATTTAAAAGCAAAATCTTTTAAATAAAATATAATATATTCTATTTATAATCTAATAAAACGAATAACTTTATAAAAGATTTTACTTATGCAAACACTATGCATAATAAAATATAATGTATTCTAATTATTGTCTAATAAAATAGATAAATTTATAAAAGTATTCTGCTTTTTATATAAAAAAGATTTTACTATGCAAAACCTTGTCTGATTAATTATGCAACACTATGCATAATAGAATATAATATATTCTATTTATAGAATAACTTTATAAAAGTATTACATTTTTTATAAAAAGATTTTTTGTATTATTACATTAATAATACCAACAAAAGCTGAGTGACTTATCACTTAAGCATCAATAATTAATCTTTGTGTGCTACTATGCAACCACGCCAGATTATCGCATTTTTTAACACCGGTGTTTCAACAGCTAACTGTAAAACTTCCGCCGTTATTTTCATAAAAAAGATTTTTATCGTTTTCTCGAATCCGAATGATAATTCCGTTAATAGGGTCCACCAATGATTGTCTTGTTATACGAATATTCCCCACCAATCGAATATTATATAACAACTTGCATACTTTGCAAAATTTATAAATATTACCTGAACTATAACATTATCTCAAATTCACACCATAATATAAAAAAAATATTACGAGAAAATTAATTCTTTATTCATAAAATCTGGGTTTCACATGTTTTGGTCTTCATTCTTGAATTTTACTCCACTCTGATTATTTATGAAGTATTTTTGAACTTGAATTGTGTAAAGTACGAATCCTTAATATTTGTTCTTTTGTTTCACTGGATTCGTTTCCTTTAAAATATTTTTGATCATCCTTAGTCCTAAATGATGATATTACTGAATATCTTTGGCCTGTAGTGCAAAGATGAATGATTTTATGATGAATATCTTTGGCCCGTAGTGCAAAGATGATGAACAGGTGTTGAGATGAACACTGACTAATCATGAATATCTTTGGCACATAGTGCAAAGATGAGTATTTGATTCAAGATGTATATTGATTGATGTTACAGGGATAAAATATCGATGATGGACTTTTAAATTCATAGATGATAGTAGATTTCATTCTCTACTTAACTCTTCTAATGAATTGTTGTTTCCGCTGCAGTTGTTGATCTAAAACTTGTTGTCTATTGTATTCTATTAGATTTTTCCCTGTTGAAGACTAAGGATAATTTGTTGTATATTATCTTAGTCATAATATTCTTTACTGGGCTAGTTGAGCTCACCCTTTTCCTTTTTGTTCCATTTTTCTTCTCGTGAGACGAGAATATAAATGAACTAGTCGGGGTGTGGAGTGATGGTTCAAGACAGGTTGTTTTAGTAGTCCTCACTTATTTAAGTAAAATAGTGTATCAATAATTGTAATGAGGACTTATTTGAGTGTGGATATTGTCTAGATGATAATATTTGTATTCAAACTCACGCTTTTTATGTTGTATTAATAAAGTTGTAGTTGTTTTGGTACCATGTATTTGGCGACTCGTGAATGGGTTATGGAATGGACCTATTTTGGGGGCGCGTCACAAAGCAGCACTATGCAACACTATATCAAGCACTATGCAAACACTATGCATAATAAAATATAATATATTCTAATTATTGTCTAATAAAATGATATAACTTTATAAAAGTATTACATTTTATATAAAAAGATTTTACTATTAGCCTAATAAAACGAATAACTTTATAAAAGTATTCTATTTTATATAAAAGTTTTTCTGTTTTATTACATTAATAATACTAATAAAACAAAAGCCGAGTGACTTATTACGTAAGCATCAATAATCAATACCGTAATGTAACTATACAACCACGCCGTATTCTTCAGATTTTTAACACCAAGTTTCAACAGCTTAATGGTAAAACTTCCGTCGTTATTTTTATAAAAATATTTTGTCATTTTCTCGATCCGATAATAATTCCGTTGTGGGGTCCACCAATGATTGTCTTGTCATACGGATATTCCCAAACAAAAGAATATTCCCAACTAATCGAATATTCCCGACACAACGAATATTTTATATCAACTTGATTACTTTGAAAAAAAAAATCACATATTACCCTTAACTTTAAACTTTCATCAATTTGACAATTTACCAAAATAGAAAAATTGAATACTTTTATTTCATAAAATTCGGAGTCTCACAATCACGACCACAATTATCCATGCACTACGGGCCAAGAATATTTCTGTATTCATTAATGGTCATGATCATGCCAACAACTGTCCATCAATGCACTACAGGCCAATGAAGACTTTTATCACATCATTTGTAACATTACGGTCATGATTACACCGAATAATCCCTGGTCATAATCATACCAAGTCCATCTATGCACTACAGGCCACAAATGACTTTTAAATAAATATAAATATGAGGATGATGACAATTATATAAGAATTCAATAAAACAAGTTCAAGAATTAATTTATCCAGGAACTAATAATGTCCAAATTGTCAACATGATACTGCTTTGTAGAGTAAAATTCAAGAATGCTCAGAAGAATATTTTCATGAAAAGATACTGGATGAAGCGCAAATATCAAGGATATTCCACTAATTCCATGGAGTATAGAAGTCAAAACTTTAACCAACTGAGTATAATAAAGAATGAAATAACAAAAGAAATCACCACGTAAATGCGGTACTTGCGCATAGGCGGGTTATCCAACGTAATACTAAATAACGGAACCAAGTCGGTGAAATTCATTCAGCGAGGATGTTCCAACGAATAATAAAGAATGGAATAAAAGCAGAAATCACCATGTATGCGGTACTTGATGAAAAGTTATTCCAATGAGAATACTAATAAGGGCGGAATCGAGTCCGGGCGTAAAACGCATGCAGACGAGATATTCCAACGAGTAATAATAATAAAGACGAAACCAGTCCCAAGCGTAAAACGTGCATGTGGATATTCCAACGAGAATAATGAAGACGAAATCGGGTTCGGTACAGAAACGCATGCATGACGATATATTCCAACCAATAATAAAGATGAATAATAGAAGAATGTCACCAAGTATAGGGTAGCACAGTATCTGAGTTATTCCAACGAATAATAAAAATGGAATAACATAAGTTCTCTTCATGGATAAGAAAGAAATAATACTCCCTACGAGTACAATAAATAATATTCCTACCTTAAGAAGAAGAAATCTTGGATATAAGTAGTGAAGTAGCGAATACTTTCTTCTTTCTCTATAGTTTATCATGCAGAGTTCAAAGAATTCGTAAGAAAATAATGAAGGAATGAGCTTATTTATAGAAAAATGGATTGCATAGTAATTAACTCTTGAACGGTCCAGATTGATTTACTTTAATCTGACAGTCCATATTTAAAGTAAAATCTTTTAAATAAAATATAATATATATAATAATAATAACAATCACAGTACTCCCACATGAAACCAATAATTCACTCTTCTGATAATTTTTTTCTTTCCTTCTCACGGATGCAACTTTTGCATGTCTGGCCATGAAATTCAAAGTAGCATCAATAAAAACAAAACAAGGTATATAACATATGTTGTCCACATTCACGGTTTACACTCCATGACTCCATTATTTCCCTTAATCATGCATTATATATATATATATATATATATATATATATATATATATATATTATAATAATATATAGTAATCCTGCTCCCCACCCCCTATTCCCCATAATCCCACTAAAATCTTTATTTAATAAGTGTATATATATAATACTTATATATATATATAACACAAAAAGAGATAACTTCTCCCATTATTAAAAAAAATGGGTAAATAGGGGTCCATATAATAGCAAAAATTAAGTGACTTCTCACGTAAGCATCAATAATCAATACCGTGGCTTACTTATGCAATCACGCCAGACATCGCATTTTTTAACACCGGTGTTTCAAAGAGCTTAACGGTAAAACTTCCGCCGTATTTTTATAAAGTATTTTTGTCATTTTCTCAATCCGAAATGATAATTCCATTTGGGATCCACCAATGATTGTGTCGTTGTACGAATATTCCCTGTTAAAATGAATATTTCCCGACCAATTGAATATTATATAACAACTTGCGTACTTTGAAGAATTTATAAATATTACCCACAACTATAACATTATATTAATTTTACTCCATAATATTCAAAAATAATATTTATAGAAAATTCATCTTTATTCAAAAGTTGGGGTTTTACAATCTCCCTTCTTATGAAATTTAGCCCTCAAAATTAGGGTACGTTACACGGTATGTCAAGATGTAAGGATACCTTTATTTCATTTCAGATTCTAACTCCCAAGTCATTTCCTCAACATCGTGGTTTCTCCACAAAACTTTGACTTGAGGTATAAACTTGGTGCGTAGAATATGTTTCTTCTTATCCAAGATTTTAACAGGAACCTCTTCATACGTCAAATCTTTCGCTATTTCGTCCGGTTCTAACTCAATAATGTGGTTCGGGTCTTCCACATATTTACGTAACATGGATATGTGAAAAACGTTATGAACACGAGACATATTTGGCGGTAAAGCGAGTCTATAGGCCACAGTTCCTACTCGATCAAGGATTAAAAATGGGCCAATGAATCGAGGATTGAGCTTTTCTCTCTTTCCAAATCTCGCAACTTTTTTCCATGGGGCAACACGTAACAACACATGATCTCCTATATCGAATTCCACGTCATTTCGATGAAGATCAGCATAACTCTTTTGTCGATCTTGTGAGGTTTTTATACGTTATCGAATCATTTGAATCTTTTCCGTAGTCCTACGTACCAACTCCAGTCCCAACAACATTGCTTCACCCACCTCATCCCAAAGATCTTTGAAACGACATTTTCTTCCATACAACGCTTGAATAGAGCCATGCCAATACTTGCTTGATAATTGTTGTTGTAGGAAAACTCCACCAATGGTAAGAACTTGTCCCAACTTCCTTAAAATTAAGGACACACGAGTCTTAATAGATCTTTAAGAGTTTGAATAGTCCTCTCCGATCGTCCGTCCGTCTGCGAGGATGATATCTTAGAGCTAAATCGTAAATCAGTGCTTATAGCTTTTTAAACTAACCCAAAATCGTGAAGTGAATCTTGGGTCTCGATCGAAACTATGGATACCGGCATACCATGCGGTCTTACAATCTCTTTATGTACATCTGAGCAAGACGTTCAAGTGTATAAGTTTCTCGTATCGGTAAAAATGAGCGGAACTTGGTCAATCTATCAACAATGACCCAAATCGCATCTATACCTTGAGAAACCTTAGGAAGACCGTAGAACTAAATCCATAGTAATGTGCTCCCACTTCCATTCTAAAATTTCAAGTGGTTGTAATGGACCTTTTGGTACTTGATGCTCTGCATTGATTCGTTGACACGTTAGACACCTTGAGATAAACAGCGTTATCTCTCTCTTCATATTGCTTCACCAAAATGTATGACGAAGATCACAATACATTTTGGTACTCCTAGGATGGATTACAAACGGTATGTTGTGCGCCTCCATCATGATTTTATACTTTAAATCAGGGTCGTTAGGAACACAATGTCTGGAGTTGACTCGATGTATTCCTTCTTCATCGATTCTTGCTTCTGGCATAGCACCTTCTTTCTCATACGCATCAGCTCCGGATCTGTAACTTGAGCAGCTTTAATTTTATCAATTAAAGTCGATTCTACTCGTATATTCGCCATCATCACATGGGTCCCTAGAGTCTTTAACTCTATCTCCATCCTTTGCAAGTCACACAAAATGGGCCTTTTATGATCTTTTATTCAATGCGTCAGCTACCACGTTCGCTTTTCCAGGATGGTATGATCATAATCTTTCAACAGTTCAAGCCAACGTCATTGTCGCATGTTGAGTTCCTTTTGAGTGAAGAAATATTTGAGTCTTTTATGATCCGTAAAGATCTCCAAATTTCTCCCCATACAAGTAATGCCTCCAAATTTTAAGTGCGAAGACAACAATTGCTAACTCTAGTCATGAGTAGGATAATTCCTCTCATATTCTTTGAGTTGTCGTGAGGCATAGGCTATGAATTTCCCATGTTACATGAGAACACATCCTAACCCTTTGCCCGAAGCATCACTGTATATGATAAATTCCTCCGAACCAGATGGTATTGTCAGAACAAGTGCTGAAATGAGTAGTGATTCGAGAAAACCCTTCTACGAATCTCCGATAATAACCAGCTAAGCCGAGAAAACTACGTACTTCGATCACTGATTTAGGTTGCTCCCAGCTTTGAATAGCTTCAATCTTTGCTGGGTCAACAGATATTCCATGACTTGATACCACGTGCCCAAGGAATGCTACTTCCTCAAGCCAGAACTCGCATTTCTTCAACTTGGCATAAAGCTTGTATTCAAGAAGCTTTTGGAGTATCAGCCTCAAGTGTTCCTCACGATCTTCACGGCTTTTGGAATAAATAAGGATGTCATCAATAAAAATGACCACAAACTGATCCAAATATTCCTTGAATACTCGGTTCATCATATCCATGAAGGCAGCAGGAGCATTAGTCAATCCAAACGACATGACTAGGAATTCATAATGCCCGTACCGAGTTCTGAAAGCCGTATTTGGAATGTCATCGGTTCTAATCTTCAATTGGTGATATCTGGAGCGAAGATCAATCTTTGAAAAGAATTTGGCTCCTTGCAACTGGTCAAACAGGTCATCAATATGTGGCAATGGGTACCTATTTTTGATGGTGACATGATTCAACTCCCGATAATCAATACAAAGTCGCATACTCTCATCTTTCTTCATCACGAATAAACAGAGCACCCCAAGGAGAAGTACTAGAATCGAATAAAGCCAATGTCTAACAATTCCTGCGGTTGAGTCTTTAACTCCCGAAGTTCAATAGGAGCCATTCGATATGGGGCTTTGGAAATAGGTTTTGTACCGGGTTCAAGGTCGATACAAAATTCAATTTCACGCTCTGGGGGTAAGCTAGGAAGTTCTTCTGGGAATACGTCAGGAAATTCATTAACAATAGAAATATTATTCAAAACTGGCGTATTTTTGTTTAGATCCGTGACGTGGGCTAAGAAAGCTTGACATCTGTTTTTCAATAAACGAATAGCTTTATGGCTTGAGATGACAGTGATTGATTTTAATGGTTTGGTTGCTTGAATTCGCATAATAGGTTGATTAGGAATATGAAAGCTAACAACCTTATGAAAATAATCAATTTTTGCATGATGAGTAGTTAACCAATCAATCCCTAGAATTACATCAAATGCAAGTATTTTCAATGAAATAAGATCGACAGGTAATGTGTGGGTACCAACTTGAACCAAACAAGACTTATAAATAGTGGATGTAATGAAGGTTTCTCCCAACGGAGTTTCCACAGATAAGTCAAAGTCTAATTTCTCCGGAGACAAATTTAATCGTTGAGCGCAAGTAGAAGAAATAAAAGAATGGGTAGAACCGATATCAAATAAGGTATAGACTTCGCTAGAGTTTATTATAAACTTACCCGTGATGACCTCATTCGGGTTCCTTGCTTTCTGGGAGGTCACGACAAATGTGAAAGTAGTATGCACACAAGCCAATCATGTTTGATGATAAAGCATATACTTTGTAACAATCTTATTTCATTTATTAATAAAAAGTATTAATTTATCAAAAGCTTTTAATTATCTACATGATGCTGTTTTATAATATGTGATAAACCCATAGTTTTAAGCAATGCTTTTAGAATAATGATGATGATCATTCTAATGAGATCTAAATTCTTAGAAAGCTTAAAACTAAAATAGTTCCCAATCATTGGATTACTAAATTGGGGATTAGTGAATCCGGATAGATTGGTACATACGTTCTTTTCTTCATTGGATGAGGATGATTGATCTCATGATCATTTGTGTGGAGACACTAAAGCAAGTATGTAGGTGCTTATTAGAGAATAAGTTCATTTGAACGTGGCTCGCTAAGGAATACCTAATAGAGTTTTACTTGTCATGTCAATAGGAATTCTGTAGTGATAGTAAGACAAGTGATCTTTGGACTTGAGATCATCATAGTATCTTGTGTATGATGAGTTATACTTTGACTTATTCCTTAAGACCCTTAGGGTATATCAAATGGTATGCTTGGGTATAATAAGTTATACATGGAGATAATGTATGATCAATAAAGAATCTACCACTTCTATTAAAAGAGAGAAATGTCCTATGTGATTCGATAAATGACAACCCAAGAGTCCTTGGCCAAGGCGTAATGAAATTAGAAAGGAGTTTGTAATTTGCATTATTTGGAGTTGTGCATTTAAGAGTCGAAATACATATAATTAAATAAAATAAGACTTGACAAGAATTCCATGTCTTATATTTAATTGGGACATTGTATGGTGGAAGGATTGAATTGTTTCAAGAACTATTTACTCAAAGGTTCTTTTATGATTAATGTTGAAATCTATATTATCCGGAAAGTCGTTGATCGCTAGGGAGGCTTATCCCTATTGTAGAATAAATATTATTTATTTAAATAAATTAATTGTTTAATTTATTTATTTAAATAAGATTAAATTGTTCAATTGATTTATTCACAACCTATTTAATATGGAGAACCTAAAGGGTCACACCATAAAAGGAAGAATAATTATTTAAGAAGGTAATGGCATAATCGTAATAATATATTAAGTATATTTAATTTAATCTATGGTGATAGAATAAATTAAATAGCTTAATATTTATTATTTAATATTTTAGAAATATTAAATATAAATTAATAAGAGGAGTCTTATTAATATTATTACAATTATTATTATTATTTTAATTTCTAAAAGAGTTTAGAAATTAATTTAATATAAGTACTCTCATTAATTCCTAATAGGATTAGGAGGAAAATTAGTTAAAGGAGTTTAATTAATTATCCCTAATAAGATTAGGGAGCCCATTTAATTAAAATAGTTTAATTAAATAATACCTTATTTTTAATAGAGTTACTTGATATCTTTATAAGAGGAGTCTTATATCGATATTTAATATAATGACATAATTACAATTTGTTGGAGAGTGCGTTCTTTTCTATAGAGATAGAAAACTAGGGTTTGAGCCAAAACACCCATCTTCTTGAATTTTCTTCTTCCTTGTGGATCACCTCTGAGGCCAAACATTTGGGTGGCTAACGTTGATCAAATGAAGGAACCAAACCCTATGGATTCAAGTTGAACGCGAATTGATTGGAGGTGAACTTGTACCTGAGGAAGCTCGATCTTCAATGGTATGATTCTCATTCGTTATCTTTTTCGTTTAATTAATAATTGTGCATAAAGGGTGATCCGAGTATATGGTTTGTAAAATTTTAAAACTCTGATTTTACACGTTTCCGCTTATTTTTGCAATTTGATTGCGTTCATAAATATTATAAACCTAACAGGAATTCCCCGTCTCTCCCCTCCTAGTTCTAGTCTCACATCTTAGCTAGAGATCATATCCCTAAGCTTTGATACCAACTGTGACGCCCCCAAAATTAGGTATACATCACCCATCTTGGGTCGCCAGATACACGGTACGTAATTCAAATACAACTTACTAATACTGTTTGTGGTGTACAATACGACAAAACATAAACTGTGAGTTTGAATACAAATATTGTCTACTAGAGTATATACAAACTCAAAACGAGTCCTCATTACAATTATTATCACACTATTTCACGTAATAGTGAGGAATACTAATGATATCCTCTCGACCATCACTCATTCCCAGACTCGTCCCAAATATATTCTCATTTCCTAAAGAGAACAAAGAAAGAAAGGCGAGCTCAACTAGCCCAAAGAATAAATATTATGACTAAGATAATGCGAATAAATTATCATTAGTCTCCAATAATGTTAAATTGATAAAATATAATGTACATCAAGTATAACTGCAATGAACAAGTAATCCATTAAAAGAGTCAAGTAGAAAATAAAATCTACTATCTTTTATGATTTAAAAGGTTTTTCATCATTTGTTATCGCCGAGACTCAAATTTTAATAAATATTCCACATCATCGAATCACCCCTCGCACTATGGCCAAGGATATTCTTTAGTATCACGACCACAATTATCCATGCACTACGGGCCAAGAATATTTGTGTATTCATTAATGGTCATGATCATGCCAACAACTCGGCCCATCAATGCACTACGGCCAATGAGGACTTTTATCACATCATTTGTAACATTACGGTCATAATTACAATCGAATAATCCTCGGTCATAATCATACCAAGTCCATCTATGCATTACATCACAAATGACTTTCAAAAAATATAAATATGAGGATGATGACAATGAT
Organism: Panax quinquefolius; assembly: GCA_020205615.1. Classification (NCBI taxonomy): domain Eukaryota; kingdom Viridiplantae; phylum Streptophyta; class Magnoliopsida; order Apiales; family Araliaceae; genus Panax; species Panax quinquefolius. The sequence continues at coordinate 23,291,113 of CM035162.1, forward strand.
ATAAGAATTCAATAAAACAAGTTCAAGAATTAATTTATCCAGAAACTAATAATGTCCAAATTGTCAACATGATACTACTTTGTAGAGTAAAATTCAAGAATGCTCAAAAGAATATTTCCATGAAAAGATCTTTGGATGAAGCATAAATATCGAGGATATTCCACTAATTTCATGGAGTATAAGTCAAAACTTTAACCAACCGAGTATAATAAAGAATGGAATAACAAAAGAAATCACCATGCATGCGGAATTCTTCGCATAGACAGGTTATTCCTACGAATACTAAATAACGAAACTAGTCAAGTGAAATTCACACCGGCAGGATGTTCCAAATGAAATAATAAAGAATGGAATAACAACAAAATCACCATGCATGCGGTACTTGCATATGTATGCGTGTTATTCCAATGTAATACTAATAAGGGCGGAATCAGTCCCAAGTAAAACGCATGCATGTGATATTCCAAATGTAATAATAATAAAGATTTTAACCGGTCCCACAGAAACGCATTAAGCATGAAGATATGTTCCAACAGAATAATAAAGACGGAATCAGGTCCGGTGTAAAACGCACAGACAGGATATTCCAACCGAATAATAAAGACGGAATAATAGAAGAATGTCACCAAGTATACGGTAGCCCACGTATACAGGTTATTCTAACAGAATAATAAAGAATGGAATAACATAAGTTCTATTCATGGATAAAAAAGAAATAATACTCCCTACGAGTACAATAAATAATATTCACTACCTTAAGAAGAAGAGTACTGGATATAAGTAGTGAAGTATTAGAATACTTTCTTCTTTCTCTCTATAGTTTATCTCTCTAGAGTTCAGTGAATTCGTAAGAAAATAATGAAGGAATGAGCTTCTATTTATAGAAAAATGGACTGCATAGTAACTAACTCATGAACGGTCCAGATTGATTTACTTTAATCTGACGGTCCATATTTAAAGCAAAATCTTTTAAATAAAATATAATATATATAATAATAATAACAATCACAGTACTCCAACGTGAAACCAATAATTCACTCTTCTGACAATTTTTTTCTTTCCTTCACACGGATGCAACTTTTTGCATGTATACGCCTCAAATTCAAAGTAGCATCAATAAAAAAACAAAACAAGGTATATAACATATGTTGTCCACATTCACGGTTTACACTCCATGACTCCATTATTTCCCTTAATCATGCATTATATATATATATATATATATATATATATATAATAATATATAGTAATCCTGCTCCCCCACCCCCTATTCCCCACAATCCCACTAAAATCTTTATTTAATAAGTGTATATATATAATACTTATATATATATATAACACAAAACCTGGCGAGATAACTTCTCCACTATTAAAAAAATGGGTAAATGGGGGTCCATATAATAGCAAAATTAAGTGACTTCTCACGTAAACATCAATAATCAATACCGTAATATTACTTACGCAACCACGCCAGACATCGCATTTCTTTAACACCGGGTGTTTCAACAGCTTAATGGTAAAACTTCCGCCTTTATTTTCATAAAGTATTTTTTGTCGTTTTCTCAATCCGACAATAATTACCTTTTGTAGGTCCACCAATGATTGTGCCATATACGAATATTCCCCTGTTAAAACGAATATTCCCCACCAATCGAATATTATATAACAACTTGCGTACTTTGCAAACTTTATAAATATTACCCACAACTATAACATTATATCAATTTACTCTATAATATTCAAAAATAATATTTATAGAAAATTCATCTTTATTCAAAAAGTTGGGGTTTTACACTTATCATAAACTCTAGTGAAGTTTATACCTTATTTGATCTGGGTTTCTACCCATTCATTTATTTCTCCTACTTCATACTTTCAACGTTTAAATTTGACTCGGAGAAATTAGACTTTGACTTATCTGTTGAAACTCCATTAGGAGAAACCTTCATTACATCCACTGTTTATAAGTCTTGTTTGATTCAAATCGGTAACCGCACGTTACATGTCGATCTTATCTCCTTAAAAATACTTGCATTTGATGTGATTCTAGGGATTAATTGGTTAACTACTCATCATGCTAAAATTGATTATTTTCGTAAGGTTGTTAGCTTTCATATTCCTAATAAACCTATTATGCGAATTCAAGCGACCAAACCATTAAAATCAATCACGGTCATCTCAAGCCATAAAGCTATTCGTTTATTAAAAAACGGATGTCAAGCTTTCTTAGCTCATGTCACGAATTTAAACAAAAATACGTCAGATTTGAAGGATATGTCTATTGTTAATAAATTTCCTAACGTATTCCCTGAAGAACTTCCTAGCCTACCCCCAGAGCGTGAAGTTGAATTTTTTATCGACCTTGAACCCAGTACAAAACCTATTTCTAAAGCCCCATATCGAATGGCTCTATTGAACTTCGAGAGTTAAAGACCCAATTCGCGAGGAATTGTTAGACATTGGTTTCATTTGTTCTAAGACGTCTTCTTGGGGTGCTCCCTGTTCTATTCGTGAAGAAAAAAGATGGGAGTATGCGACTTTGTATTGATTATCGGGAGTTGAATCATGTCACCATCAAAAATAGGTACCCATTGCCACATATTGATGACCTGTTTGATCTGTTACAAGGAGCACAATTTTTTTCAAAGATCGATCTTCGCTTACGGATATCATCACCAAGGTTAAAACTGAGGATATTCCAAAGACTACCTTCTAACTCCATGACGGCATTATGAATTCTTAGTCATGTCTTTTGGATTGACTAATGCTCCTGCTGCCTTCATGCATATAATGAATCGAGTATTCAAGGAATATTTGGATCATTTTGTGGTCGTCTTTATTGATGACATCCTCATATATTCCAAAAGCCGTGAAGATCATGAGCAACACTTGAGGCTGATACTCCAAAAGCTTCGTGAAAACAAGTTATATGCCAAGTTAAAGAAATGCGAGTTCTGGCTTGAGGAAGTTGCATTCCTTGGGCACGTGATATCAAGTCATGGAATATCTGTTGACCCAACAAAGATTGAAGCTATTCAAAGCTGGGAGCAACCTAAATCAGTGACCGAAGTACGTAGCTTTCTCGGATTAGTTGGTTATTATCGGAGATTCGCGGAAGGATTTTCTCGAATCGCTACTCCATTAACTCAGCTGACTCGAAAAGATACAAAGTTCGGTTGGAGTGAGGAATATGAGAAGAGTTTTCAAGAAATCAAGAGAAGACTCATTTCAAAGACCGCTCGACAATACCATCTCGACTCGGAGGATTTATCATCTCAAAGATGCTTCGTGCAAAGGGTTAGGATGTGTTCTCATGCAACATGGGAAATTCATAGCCTTTATGCCTCACGACAACTCAAAGAATATGAGAGGAATTACCCTACTCATGATCTAGAGTTGGCAGCTGTCGATTTTGCGCTTAAGATTTGGAGGCATTACCTGTATGGAGAGAAGGTGGAGATCTACACGGATCATAAAAGCCTCAAATATTTCTTCACCCAAAAGGAACTCAACATGCGACAACGACGTTGGCTTGAACTATTGAAAGATTATGATCATACCATCCAATACCATCCCGAAAAGCGAACGTGGTAGCTGACGCACTGAGTAGAAGATCATATGCGGGTACGAGTGCAATATTGTCAACGCAAAGGCCCATTTTGTATGACTTGGAAAGGATGAAGTTAGAGACAAAGACTCCAGGGACCCACATGATGATGGCAAACATACGAGTAGAACCGACTTTAATCGATAAAGTTAAAGCTGCTCAAGCTACAGACCTGGAGCTAATGCGTATGATGAAGAAAGTGCAAGAAGGTGCTATGCTTAGGAAGCAAGAATCGATGAAGAAGGAATACTTGAGTCAACTCCGGACTTTGTGTTCCTAACAACCACGATTTAAAGTATAAAATCATGATGGAGGCGCACAACACACCGCTTTCAATCCATATTTGGAGTACCAAAATGTATCGTGATCTTCGACATACATTTTGGTGGAGCAATATGAAGAGAGAGATAGCAGAGTTTATCTCAAGGTGTTTAACTTGTCATCGAGTCAAGGCGGAGCATCAAGTACCAAAAGGTCCATTGCAACCACTTGAAATTCTAGAATGGAAGTGGGAGCACATTACTATGGATTTCGTTACTGGTCTTCCCAAGGTTTCTCAAGGCATAGATGCAATTTGGGTCATTGTTGATAGATTGACCAAGTATGCTCATTTCTTACCAATACGAGAAACTTATACACTTGAACGTCTTGCTAGTATGTGTTGGGGTTTCGGCACAGAAACGCACAGCGGAAATAAAATTTTTAAAGCAATTTCTGAAACCCTAAAATAGAATCCATGCGAAAAATTCAATTAATTCAGAGGTTAGAAATTATACCGATTAAGAAACTGAAATTGATACGATCGAATCTCCAACGCCATCCACGAATTAAGAAACTGGAATTGATACGATCGAATCTCCAACGCATCCAAACGAAATGCTGCGTCTACTAGTTGATCCATTATTTAACGCTCTGCGAATCGTCCCCACGATCTGCGAGAAGAAGGAACCGCATGATCTTAGCCACAAAGGATGAGGATTTTTGAAGTCGTTTTCTCTAGTCTCTCTCTAAGAAATAGGGGGTTTTGTATTTTGACGTAAAACCTAAAGTGACTGATATATATCATATATATAGTAGTTAGGAGGAATTAATCAAACCTAATATTATTAAAATCAAATTTATATATATCTTAATTAAGTCTTACGTAATTAATAGGTAAATTATCCTATTAATTTAAATTTCGTAATTTAAAATTCTATCAATCATATTGACATATTTAAATCTTTACAATTTAAATTAATTTCCTTTTAATTACGTTCTTTGTGTGTGACCTTTATAGGTTATTATTACGTTGGCAATAATTTTAAAATCATATTATAAAATTATAAGCGAAGTGAGCTGACATCTAGTAATGCATCAACGCTACCCAAGTAATAATAAGATCGATGATTCGATGCAACCTTTTCGTGACCAATGTTTCAATGTAATTTAATCCTTTTAACCTTAATATCCTAAATTAAACTCGAGTCATGGAATGTGTCATACTCTTCATAATTTAATCTGAGTTTTCTTGATCAATGAGTAGACTATATGAAACAAATCACTATTTGAGCATGGCCATACATTTCATAGTCCTACTCAATCAGGAGGCCTATGGATATCACCCATAATATATAGGATGGTTAAATTCCATCTAGATCACTCATATTTCTCACACGATTCATAATGAACCCAATAATCACCTTTATAGTCCACCCTATTAAAGGTGACATTTGATGATATCAAAGTACATAAATTCTCGTGTAGTTATATAGCGATTTCAGGTCGGAGGACCATTACATCATTGTCACTATGAGAATTGCTAATGACACTTCGCATAATGCTCCATATAGAATTCTCATGGTGGGTCCGTCCCAATTACATCGTTCTCAACACGTACTCTATGCATTGACTTAATATCTCATATATTTATGACCAATGAGATTTGGTCATCAATCGATCCATCTACTAGTCTCAATGCATCATTGTTGTCCCATCAACAATGATACTCGACTAGGGACATTTAAGAACAATGATACTAATTGTAATTATATAATCTCATGTTCAAGTCATATACTTGAAACAATATAATTTGTATCACTATTCTAAGGAATTTTATTATGTTAACAATTATATTACGCAATAAATAAAACCATAATAAAATCATATATTTATTCAATCAAATATAATATCAAAACGTTAAGCAATTATATCAAATAATTGGCCTCAGTAGCATAAACTCTAACAATATGTATATAAACGAGATTGTAAGATCGCATGGTATGCCAAGATCCATAGTTTCGATCAAGACCCAAGATTCACTTCAAGATTTTGAGTTAGTTTGCAAAAAGCTATGGGCGCAGTTTACGTTTTAGCTCTAAGATATCATCCTCGAACGATCAGGCGATCGGAAAAAGACTATTCAAACTCTTGAAGATTTATTAAGACTCGTGTCCTTAACTTCAAAGTAAGTTGGGACAAGTTCTTACCATTGGTGGAGTTTTCCTACAACAACAGCTTATCAAGCAAGTATTGGCATGGCTCCATTTGAGGCGTTGTATGGAAGAAAATGTCGCTTCCAAAGATATCTTTGGGATGAGGTGGGTGAAGCAACGTTGTTGGGATCGGAGTTGGTACGTATGACTACGAAAAAGATTCAAACGATCCGACAACGTATAAAAACCTCACAAGATCGACAAAAGAGTTATGCTGATCTTCATTGAAAGGATGTGGAATTCGATATTGGAGATCATGTGTTGTGTTGTTCCATGGAAGGGAGTTACGAGATTTGGAAAGAGAGGAAAGCTCAACCCTCGATTCATTGGCCCATTTTTAATCCTCGATCGAGTATGAACTGTGGCCTATAGACTTGCGTTACCGCCAAGTATGTCTCGTGTTCATAACATTTTTTACATATCTATGTTACGTAAATATGTGAAAGACCCGAACAATATTATTGAATTAGAACTAGACGAGATAGAGGAAGATTTAACGTATGAAGAGGTTCCTGTTAAAATCTTAGATAAGAAGGAACATATTCTACACTCCAAGGTTATACCTTAAGTCAAAGTTTTGTGGAGAAACCACGATGTTGAGAAAATGACTTGGGAGTTAGAATTCGAAACGAAATCAAGGTATCCTCACCTTTTCGACATACCAGGTACACACCTTAATTTCGAGGACGAAATTTCATAAGAAGGCGAGGTTGTAAGACCCCAACTTTTTAAATAAAGATTAAATTTTCTCGAAATATATTTTTGAATATTATGGTGTGGAATTGATATAATGTTATAGTTGTGGGTAATATTTATAAATTTTGCAAAGTACACAAGTTGTTATATAATATTCGATTGGTGGAAATATTCGTTTTAACGAGGAATATTCGTATACAACGGACAATCATTGGTGGGCCCCATTAATCGAAATTATTATCGGATTGAGAAAACGACAAAAATACTTTATGAAAATAATGGCGGAAGTTTTACCGTTAACTATTGAACTACCCGGTAGTAAAAGTACATTAATACGGGTGGTTGCATAGTAGCACATGGTATTGATTATTGATGCTTACGTGAGAAATCACTCAGTTATACTCAATTATTTTACGATGAATTGATGCATCATATCTCTCATATTATTGATTCGATTATTGTCACAGTATCATCTGCATAATATGTTATTTTATTAAATCAATAATTGAGACGACAAAGTTATTCATATTATTAAATTGCAATATTTACAATGTCTAGAAGTTACATTAATGAGAGGTTTGGTCACCTAATTACTGCTATGATAGGAGAAATCCTTATTGAAAGCCCCTTTTCACGGGAACGACGATTGATAAATATTGTGAGTTATAATATTAATGATGAATGTTATTAAAATTAAAGTTGTGTTCGGAGTTGAATTTGGAGACGCGGACGAGATATTTGAGTCCAGAACGATGAAATTAATAAAAATAGTCTATAAACACAAAATTTTTCGAAATTCACTATTTGGTCAAAAAGTCAACAGTTGACTTTTTCGAAAAAAGTCAAACTTCAAAATTTCAAAATTTATATTTTTGATAAAAATGGTTTCATTGTGTTGAAATTATTTGTGTTAGTGAAAATCAACAATTATTTCGATAATAATTGATGTCTGGAGGTTATATTGACCAAACGGGTATTTAACCGGATAAATGAGCAATTGATTGTCATTATTTCATATGATTATAACTATTTGTTCACATGTGTATACTATTGTTTCACATTCTTGTTACTATTAAGGGAGTTGGTGCAAGATTGATAATACTTGCATGACTAAGTTAAAAATGGAGATATAGATGGAGGTACTATACTATAATTCGTATTTTTACATGTCTAGAACTATTGATTCACATAATTTACTATTGAATCATATTATTTACTATTAGGGGAGGTGGTGCAAGTTTGATAATACTTCCATGACTAAATTAAAAATAAAGGAAAAGTTGGAGGTATTGTCTTTGTAATTTTTCGAGCCCCAAAACGTGCGATTATCAAAACTATATTTTTCATAAATAAAGCTCATTCTTCCTTCATTTCTCACCAATTCACAAAAGCTTTAGAAATGATTATTATAGAGAAAAATTATAGAAAGAAGAAGAAAGTCTGCTACCTCACTATTTCAAAGATCCAGCTTTTTCTAAGGTAGGGAGTATTATTTCTTTCTTATCCATGAAGAGAACATCTATTATTCCATTCTTTATTATTACATTGGAATAACTTTGTATCGCTGGCTACCCTATACTTGGTGAAATTCTTCTCTTGTTCCATTCTTTATCATTATGTTGGAACATCTTGTCAAAGTCTTCTACGGGACCGGTTCCGCCTTTATTATTCACTTTGAATATCCTGCATGCATGCTTTATTATTCTCCTTTTAATATTTTGTTGAATATCATCGTCTGTGCGCGTTTACTGGACTTGATCTGTTATTTATTATTCTCATTGGAATAACTGCGTATATGCGATTTATCTCATGCCCGGTGATTTCTTTTATTATTCCATTCCTTATTATACTCGGTTGGTTAAAGTTTTGACTTATACTCCATGAAATTAGTGGAATATCCTCGATATTTGCGCTTCATCCAAAGATCTTTTCATGGAAATATTCTTCCGAGCATTCTTGAATTTTACTCTACAAAGCAAAGATTATCGTGTTGACAATTTGGGCGTTATTAGTTCCTGGATAAATTAATTCTTGAACTTGTTTTATTGAATTCTTATATCATTGTCATCATCCTCATGTTTATATTTTGTTGAAAGTCATCCGTGGCCTATATAATGCATAGATAGACTTGGTATGATTATGACCATGGATTATTCTTGTAATCATGACCGTAATGTTACAAATGATGTGGAAAAAGTCCTCATTGGCCCGTAGAGCATTGATGGATGATTGTTGGCATGATCATGCCCATTATTGAATACACAAATATTCTTGGCCGCTTGATGCATGGATAATTGTGGTCGTGATCTTAAAGAATATCCTCGGTCGTAGTCTTTGGGGTGATTCGATGATGTGGATTATTTATTAAAATTGAGTCCCAACGATAAAAGTGATGAAAACCTTCTAAATCATAAAAGATAGTAGATTTTATTCTCTACTTGACTCTTTTAATGGATTGCTTATTCCTACCGCAGCTTAAACTTGATGGTTGTTATATTGTATCGCTTTAACACTTTGTTGAAGGCTAACGATAATATATTCTGCATTATCTTAGTCATAATATTTCTCTTGAGCTAGTTGAGCTCACCCTTTTACTTTCATTGTTCTCTTCTTCGAAAATGAGAACGTAGCGAGGACTAGTCGAGGAAGCGGAGTGACGGACGGATGATAAGCATTAGTAGTCCTCACTATTCAAAGAAAATAGTGGAAAATAAATGTAATAATATTGAATTTGAGTTTGAATATTATGCAGACGATAATATTTGTATTAAAACTCAGGTTTATGTTTTAATCGTACTTTACACTGACGGTGTATAATTAAGTTGTATTTGTATTACATGCACTACGATTTGATTTTAACTCGTAATATGTGATGTATACTTATTTTGGGGGCGTCACAAAAGCAATCAATATGATATTGAATCACACGCTCACACAATGGCATGGATTTCGTTTTTTCTTGAAGGAAAAAAATAAAATCATGGAGCCAATAATTAAATGATCGAAAGTCATGTAATAAATATATTATAATATATATGTATTCTAATGCTTAGATAAAATAATATTATCGAACTTGAAATTTTTGTATAATATGTTTTACGAAAGTTGTTATCATAAGCGCTTGATTATTATTTATAATATATGCACTAAAAAATATAATAAATAATTTAATTGTGTAGCAAAATTTTAATCTTAAATCTAATAATCTTTCAATTTTATATATTAAAAGTATATAAAAGTCTATCACATTCTTGATAAAAAGTTTATAAAAATCATTATTTATTTCATGGAATCTATAAAAGTCATTTTAAAAAATCTTTAAAATCTTAATTTTAATACACCCCTTATACATTCATCTTTTGATTCGGTTTTATCAGTGGAAATTGTTAAATTCATTAACAAAATTATTATTTTTTATATAAAAGTGTCATTATAGATTTTATAATGACGGTTTTCACCGTCGTTATACACCTATAACGCACACTTTTTATTATAAAAATAATAAAAATATCAGAATTTAACAATTCCCTTATCAAATATTCCCCTCTCCCTCCCTCTCCCATCTCCCCTCTCCCAATCACAAAGAAAAATGTTTTTCTTTAGCCGTAACGCCCACTCATGGCTGGTGTCAGCTGACATTAGTAGAAACCAATCTCTCTCTGCTGCCTAACACCATTAGGATTTAGGGGGACTGGGGGAGGAGGGGGAGAGAGAAACTGACCTGGATTGAATTTGAAAAGAGCTGGCACATAATTCTTGAGACCCCTTTGGCCCTTTGCATTTGAAAATCCAATAAAACACAAAAAGCAAAACACCAACAGAAGCCTCTCTCATCCCCAATAATATAAAACCCCCAAATATTCCCTTTTACTGCTACTATTTTTTACTACTATTTCATTTTCCCATTTTCTAAATCCGAAGATCACAACCCTTAGGGTTCCGATGCATTACTCTTTTCTCTCTCTATAATACAAGCTCTCTTTGATTCAATGGCCTTCTGATCAGTATCTTTACTGGGTGAGTCTTAATTTTACATTATATATACTTGTATTGTATTGTTTTTTCTTTGCATTTGAGCTCTGAATTGGAATAGATCGATTTGGGTGTTGGGAAATGTGGTTTTAGTGGTAGTGTTACAATGTGAAGAATCTTTTGCTCTTGCTGAATCTCAGATTTAGAATGATGGATCTTTTGATGGTCGAAGATCTAGCTGGGTATACTTACTTTTATGCTTGTATGCCTTTTAGATACTGTTTGGCCAGTGCCCTAGCTATTTCTATCGAATATGGTGGAAATAAGTAAGAATTTGAACTTTAATTTGATATCTTTTAATTCATGTAAGATTTTCATTTTTATATTTAGTGAACTGGTCGTATAGGTCAGTTTGAATTAATATAGTTAAAGATTTAACCTTTTCTAGCTCTCAACATTTAATGTTCACATAGATTTGTCTATGGAACTGGAAAGGAACTAAAAATGTACCAGGTGTGGTCTTGAAAATCAAAATAGTTTTGTAATTCTTAGTACATGAATGTTCATGTTTATCTGAAATCTCATATGTGAAACATCGTAACTTGTTTATGCGCTCCTTTGAAAATATGGATTAAGCATTCGGAAAAATCTGGTGTTATATATATATTTTTTGATCGGCAATCTTGTGTTATATATACTTCCATTTTGTTCTTCAATGAACAAGAAAGAAGGATGACATTTATTGAATTCATCTTGGGATTTATTTAGGAGACATCATTTTCCTTTTCCTCTTTATCAATTTTGCAGTTTCTCAGGTGGGGAATTTTTAAATTTGCATAGGGAGGTCGATGGATACTGATAATGTCATAGCCACGTCTGGGAATGGGATGACTGGTGAAAATGGTGTTCATAAACAACTTCCCTACAAGTGGGAGGAAGGTATTTCTTTTGAGAAAGTAAATGGGATTCTAAATGGTAATTCAGAGATTGCAGGATTGAATGACAATTTTGAAGGGATCCTGAAGTTGAATGACAACTCCTTCGCTCAAGGAACTGATGGATCAATAGTGTCTGCAGAAAGTAATGGCCTTATGGTATCTAAGGTATAAAAGGTAGCATCTTTTTTCTAGGTTTATTGATTTCATTCTAGTTTAATTTGATGCCCTGTATATCCATGCCATCTTACATTTAGGAACTTGAAGTGAGAGAAACAAATGAATCAGTGGGTTCCAAATTTCAAAGAGATAAAGGCAATGCCAAGAATGGGAAGCCTTTGGGCCCAAAAAATGCTGCAGGAACACGGGTGAAGAAGACAAAAGATGGAAATGATTCACAATCAACTTCTGTTTCAACTGGTTTTGTTGCCTCAGATTCACACCCAAAACAAACATTTTCCCTTAGGACAAAGAATACACCATTAAATGACAGACAGATTTCTGACAGCATTTCAAAGCCAGCGCCTACTCAGATTAAGGCTCGTGTGTCTAAGGTAATAACTAGCATTGTTGCCAATGGTTTCTAACAAGGTCGGATAGTTGTATGTTGCTCTAAAGAATCTAAGCCTACACATTGATTTGGTTTTGAATTTACAATCTGCTTTTTACCATAATGATTCTGACACTCAATTGGTTATTTGCAGCAATCTGACAAGTCGAATGAGCAGCCTCCTACAGTGAATGTGTCAGAATCTGAAGGCCTTATGTATGTCCAGCTTGCACTTGTGATTAAAAGTACTTAGATTTCTATCCAAGGGAGCTTTATGTTGATCTCCTGCTGTAGTTTCTTTCTTAGTAGTGTCAGAAAGAATGAAGATACCATGTAGTTTTTTCTTCTTTTCGTTTTATAGAGGTTTGTTAATTGTAATTTCTGGACTACAGGGAGAATACGAAACTGAAGACGGGGAAAAAGGTTGAGTCAAAAAAAGCGGAAGGAAGTACACATTCTTCTTCGTATCCTAATTTTGTTTACTTTTTTCACATACCTTTTATCTGTGGGAACAAATGAGGATATGTCTTGATACCTATGTTATGCAACTCCAGTGTAAGGTTACCTTAATTCATTAATTAGTTATTTGTTTAACCATAAATATTTCATAGAAGTTCAGGGACAGGAGATGGTAAACCCCAAAGATTGGGTACGCTACCATCGTACAATTTCAGTTTCAAGTGTAATGAAAGAGCTGAGAAGAGAAGAGAGGTTAGTTTGTTTTATTTGCATCATCATTACAGACTGTAATGGTTTGTTCAACTATGCTCTACAACTGCCTGTTGAGGATTTTCTTTGTCTTTTTTTGCCCTTTCCTTTTCTTCTGAGTAGTATTATTCTAAACTTGAGGAAAAGATCCATGCAAAGGAAGTGGAGAAGAGTACCCTCCAAGCCAAAAGCAAGGTACTGTTTGTTTCTTATAATTGATTTTAACTTTTTTGTGGACTGCATTGTCTTTCTGTTTTGATGCTGTTTTCTGAATCTTTAAACAGGAAAATCAAGAAGCTGAGATTAAAATGTTGAGGAAGAGCTTGACATTTAAAGCTACGCCCATGCCAAGCTTCTATCGGGAGCCTCCTCCTAAAGCAGAGTTAAAGAAGGTAACTTTTAAGTTTAAAATATCCTTGGTAAAGGACAAATTTCATAATTAATCTAGCAGCCTAGGGCCTAAGCACTTGTCATTTGATAAATCTTTTATCTAACCATTATTGAAACAAAGTTTCCGTCTCATTTTCTATATCATGTTAATTTGGATGATGTAATTTTTTAAGAAAAAGAGTGGAAGTTGAGAAGTTTGGATAGTCCTCAGCTACGACCAATCTTGTGCACATAAGTCATCTCTAGGGACCATAGTTGTCAATATTAACATAATCCTTACTGTTCATACTACTCAACATGTTCTAAAGTTGAATTCATAGTTCACATCCTTTGTGTATAACACCAATGGTAACTGCTCAACATGTTTTAGAGGTGAACCTATAGTCCATTACTTTTTGTGTAATACGAATTGAAATTCTCATGCAGCATCTCATACAAACAACACATAAGTACAAAATAAATGTGCTGAAGAAATTTTGTGACAGGTTGGACAAAAATTATTAGTCGGTTTATATTTGTCAATTTTATTTTTTATTACATTGTTTCGAAGGTTCACTTTTATTTGCCTCCTTAGTATTCATATTTTATGCCATTTATCTATTATGATCTTTCCAGTTTCTGTCAGTGGAATTCGGAACATTATAACTACACTTCCACTATATGCATTCCTAATTACACTTTCCGTCCTTCAGATTTTGTCCACATTTTCTTTTTGAGATGTCTAAAAATGTCCACTTTGGCAAGTTATACATTTGACACCGCTTGTGAAATTTATCCCTATATTGCTGCATTGAATTTGTTTATACACAATGATGAACATGGCGCTAAAAGTGTAAAATATGATAAACATCACCAATGTTCTCCTGAAACTTTGTGTGCAGTTAAAGCGACAAGATTTAGGTATAAATGGAATATTATAGAATACTGGAAGAACATTAAGTTACAAGGTATAGATTAGACATGAAATGAAGATCTGGTGTCAATACATGATATGTAATTGTAATTTGTACGTGGCTGAGTTGTAAAACTTTTGCATCTAAAGCTATATAATAACAGGCATGAACACACTTTTATGTACATTTGCAAGTGGAAACCTACATTTTAGGGACACTCAAAAAAGTTGTAATCTTACTTTTGAACATGAGGCGTCATTATTTTGATGTTTGCAAATAATTTTGTTTGACAAATCTTTGAAGCAAAGTTATACTCCTTCCCAACAAGAGAGTCATTTTATTTTTATTTCTAATTTCGTGTTTTTAGAAAATCATTTTTACTGTGTCAATTTGAAACTTTATGGATCTATTTCCAAGAGTATCCTCTGGGTATTTTATCCTTTGTAATTTTTTTCAAAGTATGAAGGTGGTAATTTTGTAAACTAGGAATTAAATATTTTGACTCTTTTAAATGCAACTTATTTTAGATAGCAATATAAAAGTAAAAGTGACTTATAGAGGGACAGGAGGGAAAAAATTATTTTGCCATGCAAAAGAATTATGATTCTCCCAGTGATCCTAATGCTACTTCTATAACTGCTATGTGACACGGACTTTCCAAAATCGTTATGTTTTTACATTAGCTTGTTATAGGTATCATAGGTTTTGAAGTGCTTACTGCTTACAGCAGTATGTGGAACTGGAGTTCAACAGGGTCATCCTAATTGTTGAGACTGAGAGAATTCAATATTAAAGAATTCATCATGAAGAATAAAACTATATGAATTGTACCAATGATACCTAGGTTCCTTTTTGGTACATGGAACATGGTACAACATTCATATAAAACTGTGTTACGCTAGGTCCGGAACCGATCATAGGTTCGTGGTCTGGTTATAAGATTTTGTTGGCCAATGCTTCTCGTATCCACAACTTTCAAGGGAAGGAGTCCTGTGATTTAAACCACAGAAATTTACTTCCTGTAATGTTTTACTCGAAATGGGAAATCATTGAGCCCGTTAAATGTGCCTGCTATTACTCTCTCAGTCTCCCTCTGACTCTAAATCCTCCTGGAAAAGTTATGGGATTTCCCCCTGTTTTATTCTATATCTTTTTCACGGGTCTTTTTTGGGTTGGGGATTGTTGGGGGGGGAAGAGTGGTACAGCGACTTCAAGTATATAACATTTGAAATATATGTGTTTTCCATATTGTTATCTCCATGGCAGTGAGAAGGTGTTTTTTCCCATGTTTTGTTATATGCAAACCATGCTTGTTTGACCGTGGCCCTAAAATTATTAAATTTGTACTCACAATTAAAGTATTTTTTTTAGCTTGCTTGCTTGCTTAATATCAATACCTTTCTTCTCTTGGTTTCTTATACTTGGTCCTGATCTTGTCCATTAACTATATAGTGGTTTATTTAATTTTGTTGTGGATTTGGGTGATAAATCGATGGCTAAATGTTTTTCTTTCCTTACTCTTTTCTTTTGAACCTTGTTCTTATTGAAATGTTTGTGATTAGCTGTTATTTTGAACCTCAGTGTGACTAAATAAGTATCTTGACAAGGCTCTTGTACCAACATATGGAAAGGTTGAGAATCTGTTTTAAAGATTAGAGCGATTTCAACTGTTAAAATGAACAGAAGAGTGAAGTCGGACTTGTGTTGTTGGGAGTGATAGTTGACTTTTTGAAATATTTTAGCGTCTGTCCTATCTGTTCGTCAGGAAATAGTTCCATACTACGAAAAAGAAAAAAGAAATAATTCCATCTTGTTACATCTGCATAATTTCACCATTGTCCAATTGTACCCTGGTAGGAAGGTACAATAAAAGATACATACTCTTTTGTTTTATAATTGATGCTTCTTTGTAGCAATTGTAACACTTTCATAATGATGTTTTGAGGTACAACCAAAGTGAATGTTTCTGGTTCAAAAGTTTAATGCCTTGACATTTTCTGTAACTGTGATCTAGAAACCAACAACAAGACCGAAATCTCCCAAATTTGCTCGGAAGGACTCGCCCAGCACAGATTCTGAAGAAAACATTGGGCGCAGTTTCCGGTCAAGTCGGTTAAGTTTGGATGAGAGAGTGTCCCAAAATAATCCTGTTAAAGGACCTTCTGCAGTCCATGTAAAGAAGCCTATGTGGAAGTCTATTCCTAAGCTGCCTTCTGAAAAAACCAACATATCAAGTGAAACGATTGAAGCTGTGTCCCATAAAATCATTTCATCTGATGAAACAAATGAAGTGGTAATTGTTGAAAACACCTTGTCTATCAGTAATGCTACCGACGAGGTGGAACAAGATGCTGAGCCAAGGCAAATTCATCCCATCATGAGTTGCGCACCTGAAGTTGAAGATGAGACGCAGACCATCTTGGTGCAGGAACCCATTGCATTGGAAAATTAAACTTGGCAGCATTATGTGAAACGTGCGTTTATCGAGCTTGCTCCACATTCTTGTGGAAGAAACCGAAAGGGCATGAAGAAGACTTGAATCATATGAAGATTAGGGCATGAGATACTGTATTTAAGGGGTGATATGTTGTCTTGTTCATAAGCAGCAGCAAGATTTGGTTGTGTAATGTGCTTTGATTTTCTCGAGAGCATTTTATGGTTCTTTTTGGTAAAATTTTCATATCCTAATTTATGCTTAAAAATGCATTAGCTGCCTTGATATTGAGAAGTGAATTTTTTTGGAAAATATCTGCTGTAAGAGTTGATGGAAGAAGAATGTATCGCCAGACTTGTGGACAATTGGGCTTGCATTTGTTGTGCTTTAAAGACTATTCTGCTGAAGCAATGTAATGTTTGTTATTTGAAGGATATGTTGTAACTATTGACATCATTTTCTGTTAATAGTATCGTTGGATTATAGATTCTTAATTAATTTTTAACGACTAAAGTCAAATAAAGTTTTCAACAAATATTTTAATTTGCACTCGAGTTGACTACTATCATTATATAGGGTTTCATCCACTTACAGTGGAACAATTCTTTTTTTACCATGAAATTTTAAATTTGGAAGCAACAAAAAAAATAAATTCACAAGCCAAAAAGGGTTCTTCCACAAAGAACCGGTTCTTAGATTTAGATGGAGCCATTATATATATATATAGGAAGTTCGGAGCATAACTATTAAGTAGCATAATTCCTTAACTAGCATAACTTTTAAAAGCCTCACTTAACTCACGCGTCTTTTGAAAAAATTCAAACCGTGAAATCTGAAATCCTTCGCTCTCTCTCCTCGCTCCAATTCGGCCCTCTCCTCTCCAAATCGAAACCTAAGCTTCTATCTTCTCTCAAATCATTCTCTAAGATTCGCGATTTAGGCAAATCAATCGAGAATCGCAATTTAGGCAAGCCCTAGCTTCGCTTTTCTCCAAATGTGTGACGACCCCAAAATAGGTCCATTCCATCCAACCCATTCTCGAGTCGCCAAATACATAGTATGAAAACAACTACAACTTTATTACAACAATTGTCGTGCAAAATACAACAACACATATGTTGTGAGTTTTGATACTAAAATATACCAACTGTGACTCTGGACACCAACTTGGATAGTGTAAGACCCCAACTTTTATAAATAAAGATGAATTTTCTATAAATATTATTTTTGAATATTATGGAATAAATTTGATATAATGTTATAGTTGTGGGTAATATTTATAAATTTTGCAAAAGTAAGCAAGTTGTTATAAAATATTCGTTTGGTGGGGAATATTAAATGCGATGGCTCAATCATTAGTGGACCCCATGAATGTAAGTATTGTCGTAGTTAGAAAACGACAAAATTATCTTTCTATAAAAATAATCTACGGAGGTGTTACTGCTTAAAACTATTGAATTACCCGGTAGTAAAAGAAATACAAGATGTCTGGCGTTGGTTGCGTAGACACTGCAGATTGATTATTGATGCTTACGTGAGAAGTCACTCAATTATACTCAATTATTACTACAAATAATTGCTTGCATCATATCTCTTATATTATTGATTCAATTATTGTCACAAGATCATCTCAGTATAATATGTTATATTATTAAATCAATAATTGAGACGACAAGTTATACATGATTAATAATTGTTGAAAGATTAAATATGTGTTGATTAAAAATAAAATAATTTGTGGTAATATTTATTCAATCCTTAATATATATATAAAGAGTCCATTATGGGACGTTTGTGGTAAGTTTGGTTATTTTATAGGGGCCCGTATGTCATCATCTAAGAGTATCTTAAATCAATAGTAATTACCTTCATCAATAAGAATTACCTTCATCAATAGTAATTACCTTCGTCGATAGTAATTACTTTCATCAATAGTAATTACCTTTACCAAAACAAACCACTTGCCGCTTCTTATTACAAAGGTCGAACCACTTGTCGTTTCACATTACAGTGTCGAACCAATTGTCGTTTTCACATTACAAATGACAAACCACTTTTCTTTTCACATCACTAATCGTCAAGCCACTTGCACTTTCACACGTAAGCAAGTGCTAAGCTAGAAATCTTCTATAAATAGAGGCCTAGTGCTTCATTATTTTTTACTTAATTCATTCAAGCTATAGAGAGAGAAAGTATAGAGAGAATAAAAGAGAAAGAAAAAAAAGAGTATTTTGTTACTACACTACTTTAGGATATTCAATCTCCTACTAAAGTAAGGGGTGTTATTCTTTCTTATTCATGAAGAGAATCTTGTTATTATTCCATTGCTTATTATTCATTGGAATAACCTTTGTATACGCTGGTTTACCTATATTTGGTGACATTCTTCTATTATTCTCATTGGAACATCCTGTGCATGTGTTTTACACCTAACTTCGATTCCGCTTTTATTATTATTCATTGGAACATCCATGCATGTGTTTTACACTGACACGGTTCCGCTCTTTATTATTATTCTGTTAGAACATCCATGCGTCTGTGTTTCTACGCGGACTGGTTCCATTCTTTATTATTCATTTGAATATCCCATCTGCATGCGCTTTGTACGGACTGGTTCCGTTATTTATTATTCTTGGAATAACCTACCATGCGATCTATCGCATGCATGGTGATTTCTTTTGTTATTCCATTCTTTATTATACTCAGTTGGTTAAAACTTTGACTTCTATACTCCATGAAATTAGTGGAATATCCTTGATATTTAAAGCTTCATCTAAGATCCTTTCATGGAAATATTCTTCTAACTATTCTTGAATTTTACTCTACAAAGCAATGATTATATTGACAGTTTGGATGTTATTGGTTCTGGATAAATTAATTCTTGAACTTGTTTTATTGAATTTTATATCATTGTCATCATCCTCATATTTATATTTTTGAAAGTCATCTCAGCGGCAGAAGGTGCGTAGATGGACTTAGTATGATTATGACTGTGGATTATTCGGTGTAATCATGGCCGTAATGTTACAAATGATGTGGTAAAATCCTCATTGGCCCGTAGTACATTGATGAACGATTTGTTGGCATGATCATGACCATTAATGAATACACAAATATTCTTGGCCCGTAGTAATGGATAATTGTGGTCGTGATACTAAAGAATATCCTTGGTCAGTAGTAGTGCGGGGTGATTCGATGATGTGGAATATTTATTAAGTTGAGTCTCGATTATAACGGTGATGAAAAACCTTTTAAATCATAAAAGATAGTAGATTTTATTTTCTACTTGACTCTTTTAATGGATTCTTGGTTCACTTGCAGCTTAAACTTGATGTTTATTATATTTTATCGGTTTAACAATGTTGAAGGCTAATGATAATTTATTCTCGCATTATCTTAGTCATAATATTTCTTCTTGGGCTAGTTGAGCTCACCACTTTCTTTCACTTTTTCTTCTCGTAAAATGAGAATATAAATTTGACTGAGTCGGGGAACGGAGTAATGGTCCGAGGAGGATAGCATTAGTAGTCCTCACTATTCTACGTGAAATAGTGTGATAAAATTGTAATGAGGACTCCTTTTGAGTTTGTATAATCTCTAGTAGACAATATTTGTATTCAAACTCACGGCTTATGTTTTGTCGTATTGTACACCGACAGTTGTATTAGTAAGTTGTATTTAAATTACATACCATGTATCGGCGACCCAAGATGGGTGATGTATACCTAATTTTGGGAGAGTCACAGTTGGTATCAAAGCTTGGGGATATGGTCCCCAGCTAAGATGTGAGAATAGTACTTAGGAAGGGAGAGACGGAAATTCTTTGCTAGTATGACCTACCTAAGTTTATGTGCTATTTTATTGGTCGATCGAATATAGGGATAATATGTTACATGTCAATTAACCTTTTGTTTTGTGGCGATTTTTGAAAATGACATCTGAGAATGTTGAGAATAGCAATGGAGCACAGGCGACCGTTGATTCACCACATATCAATAATCAGGATAATGTGCATGAGGAAGGCAATAATCCTCATGCAAACAACAACACTAACCAAATGATGAATGATCAAATGTTCAGAGGCTTTATGCAATTCATGTAACAAAGAGCAAACGGCTCTCGTCCAAAACGTGAGTGGAAACACTGAAACTCTCGGCGATCACCGCTAAAGCAGCTTCAAGAGCTGGGACCACACCGGAGTTTAAGGAGAGCCAAAACCACTTATGGCGGAAGCATGGATAAAGCAGATCACCAAGATATTTGATATTTTGGGATGCTCCGAGGAGCAAAAGGTTCCCTTACCCACCTTTATGTTCTTGTGGAGAGAGAGATTACCGGTGGGAATCGGTAGAAACGTACTCAACTCCGCCAGTCTTCAAGATATCTTGGGAGAAGTTCCGGAGTCGCTCAACGACAAATACTTTTCCGAAAGTATTCGCCACATGAAGGAGGTAGAGTTTATCAAGTTGGAACAAAACAATATAACCGTGTCGCAATACGAGGCAAAATTTACGGAGTTATCCTCGTTTAAGTCCCCACTTGTGGATAATGAAGAGAATGGCGCAAATGTTTTTAAGAAGTTTGAAGCCAAGATACGTCAACATCTTATTTCTCATAAACGCGTGTTTGTATGCGATGTTATAAATAGGGCTTAGTTAGTGGAGTGCGATAACGAGTCAACGCCTTAACTAAAAGAGAAGCGGCCGTCTAAAAAATTATAATACCGGTGAGTAGTCATCAGCGGTGATAACAAGCGTGGAGGGAATCAACAAGCGAAAAATGGTAACCACTTCTGGTGGTAATCGAGCCAAAAAACAATAAGAATGGACATTTCAAGAAGAGGAGATTCAACAATGATGGAAAGACGTCGGCACCAAAGACCGTTGTTAAGGAAGGAGAAAGACCACCTATCATATGCTTCAAATGCGGAGGGAGGGACATATCACCAAATTGTGTGCGATCTTGAGTCAAAGCATGTTATAATTGTGGAAGAGAAGGTCACTTAGCCCGATTTTATCGTTCACCAAGACAAATTCAACTAGGATGGAGGCACCAAAAGTCGTCCCCGAAAGGTCAAAGCCGGTGGTCAGGAGGAGGCGTTTGTTGTGACCTCCCGAAAGCAAGGAACCCGAATGAGGTCATCACGAGTAAGCTTATCATAAACTCTAACGAAGTCTATACTTTATTTGATACCGATTCTACCCATTATTTTATTTCTCCTACTTGCGCTCATCGATTAAATTTGACTCCGGAGAAATTAGACTTTGACTTATCTGTGAAAACTCCATTGGGAGAAACCTTTATTACATCCAATCGCTTTATAAGTCTTGTTTGGTTCAAATCGGTACCCTCACATTACCCGTCGATCTTATTTCATTGAAAATACTTGCATTTGACGTGATTCTGTGGATTGATTGGTTAACTACTCATCATGCAAAAATTGATTGTTTTAAGTGTCAGTAGCTTTCATATTCCTAATCAACCTATTATGCGAATTCAAGCGACCAAATCATTAAAATCAGTCACGGTCATCTCAAGCCATAAAGCTATTCGTTTATTGAAAAATGGATGTCAAGCTTTCTTAGCTCATGTCACAGAATCTAAACAAAAATACGTCGACTTTGAATGATATTTTTATTGTTAATAAATTTCTGACGTATTCTAGAAGAATTTCCCTGCCTACCCCAGGCATGAAATTGAATTTTGTATCGACCTTGAACCCTAAGAAAAACCAATTTCCAAAGCCCCATATCGAATGGCTCTATTGAACTTCGTGAGTTAAAGACCCAATGCGCAGGAATTGTTAGACATTGGCTTTATTCGTCTAAGTACTTCTCCTCGGGGTGCTCCTGTTACATTCGTGAAGAAAGAAAGATGGGAGTATGCGACTTTGTATTGATTATCGGAGTTGAATCATGTTACCATCAAAAATAGATATCCATTGCCACGTATTGATGACTGTTTGACCCGGTTGCAAGGAGCCAAATTCTTTTCAAAGATTGATCTTCGTTAGGATATCACCAATTGAAGATTAGAACCGATGACATTCCAAAGATGGCTTCCGAGACTCTCAGGTATGGGCATTATGAATTCCTAGTCATGTCCTTTGGATTGACTAATGCTCCGCCGCCTTCATGGATATGATGAACCGAGTATTCAAGGAATATTTGGATCACTTTGTGGTCGCCTTTATTGATGACATCCTTATTTATTCCAAAAGTCATGAAGATCATGAAACAACACTTGAGGTCGACACTCCAAAAGCTTCGTGAATATAAGCTTTATGCCAAGTTGAAGAAATGCGAGTTCGGCGAGGAAGTAGCATTCCTTAGGCACGTGGTATCAAGTTATGGAATATCCGCTGACTCAACAAAGATTGAAGCTATTCAAAACTGGGGAGCAACCTAAATCGGTGGCCAAAGTCGTAGCTTTCTCGGTTTAATTTGGTTATTATCGGAGATTCGTGGAAGGATTCTCTCGAATCGCTACTCCATTGACTCACCGACTCGGAAAGATACAAAGTTCGGTTGGAGCAAAGAATGTGAGAAAGTCTTCAAGAACTCAAGAGGAGACTCATTTCAAAGACTGCTACGACAATACCATCTGCTCGGAGGATTTGTCATCTATAGTGATGCTTCGGGCAAAGGGTTGGGATGTGTTCTCATACAACATGGAAAAGTCATAGCCTATGCTTCGCGACAACTCAAAGAATATGAGAGGAATTATCCTACTCATGATCTAGAGTTGGCAGCTGTTGTCTTTGCACTTAAAACTTGGAGGCATTACTTGTATGGGGAGAAAATGGAGATCTTTACGGATCATAAAAGCCTCAAATATTTCTTCACCCAAAAGGAACTCAACATGCGACAACGACGTTGGCTTGAACTGTTGAAAGATTATGATCATACCATCCAATACCATCCTGGAAAAGAAAACGTGGTAGCTGACGCATTGAGTAGAAGATCATATGCAATCACGAGTGCGATATTGTCAACGCAAGGGCCCATTTTGTGTGACTTGCAAAGGATGGAGATAGAATTAAAGACTTCGAGACGCATGTGACGATGGCGAATATCTGAGTAGAACCAGACTTTAATTGGTAAAGTTAAAATTTCGCTCTGCTACTGAGACACAGGAGCCGATGCGTATGAGGAGGAAAGTCAAGAAGGTGCTATCTGAAAGCAAGAATCAATGAAGAAGGAATACTTGAGTCAACTCCGGACTTTGTGTTCTAACGACCACGATTTAAAGTATAAAATCATGATGGAGGCGCACAACACACCGTTTGCGATCCATCTCAGGAGTACCAAATGTATCATGATATTAGTCATACATTTTGGTGGAGCAATATGAAGAGAGAGATAGCGTTGTTTATCTCAAGGTGTCTAACTTGTCAACGAGTTAAAATGCGGAGCATCAAGTACCAAAAGGTCCATTGAACCACTTGAAATTCCGAAATGGAAGTGGGAGCACATTACCATAGATTTCATTACTGGGTCTTCCTAAGGTTTCTCAAGGCATAGATGCGATTTGGGTCATTGTTGATAGATTGACCAAGTCCGCTCATTTCTTACCGATCGAGAAACTTATACACTTAAACGTCTTACTCATATGTACATAAACGAGATTGTAAGATCGCATGGTATCCTAAGATCCATAGTTTCGATCGAGACCCAAGATTCACTTCACGATTTTGGGTTAGTTTGAAAAAGCTATGGGCACGAGACTTACGATTTAGCTTCGGCATATCATCCTCGAAGACGGACCTGACGATGGAGAGGACTATTCAAACTCTTGAAGATCTATTAAGACTCTGTGTCCTTGATTTCATGGGAAGTTGGGACAAGTTCTTACCATTGGTGAAGTTTTCCTACAACAATAGTTATCAAACAAGTATTGGCATGGCTCCATTCGAAGCGTTGTATGGAAGAAAGTGTCGTTCTCCAGTATGCTAGAATGAGGTGGGTGAAGCAACGTTGTTGGGACCGGAGTTGGTACGTATGACTACGGAAAAGATTCAAACGATCCGACAACGTATAAAAACCTCACAAAATCGACAAAAGAGTTATGCTGATCTTCATCGAAAGGACGTGGAATTCGATATAGGAGATCATGTGTTGTTACGTGTTGCTCCATGGAAAGGAGTTACAAGATTTGGAAAGAGAGAAAAACTCAATCCTCGATTCATCGGTCCATTTTTAATCCTCGATCGAGTAGAAACTGTGGCCTATAGACTCGCTTTACCGCCAAGTATGTCTCGTGTTCATAACGTTTTTCACATATCCATGTTACGTAAATATGTGAAAGACCCGAACCACATTATTGAGTTAGAACCGAACGAAATAGCGAGAAGATTTGACGATATGAAGAGGTTCTGTTCAAATCTTGGATAAGAAGGAACATATTCTACGCTTCAAAGTTATACCTCAAGTCGAGGTTTTGTGGAGAAACCACGATGTTGAGGAAATGACTTGGGAGTTAGAATCAAATGAAATCAAGGTATCCTTACCTCTTCGACATACCGTACGTACCCTAATTTCGAGGGCTAAATTTCATAAGAAGGGAGAATGTAAGACCCCAACTTTTATAAATAAAGATGAATTTTCTATAAATATTATTTTTGAATATTATGGAATAAATTTGATATAATGTTATAGTTGTGGGTAATATTTATAAATTTTTGCAAAGTAAGCAAGTTGTTATAAAATATTTGTTTGGTGGGAATATTCTTTTTGTTGGGGAATATTCGTGACGATGACTACAATCATTAGTGGACCCCACAACGGAAGTATTATCGTAGTTAAAAACGACAAAATTATCTTTCTATAAAAATAACTACGAGGTGTTACCGTTAAAACCGCTGAACTACCCTAAGGTAGTAAAAGTAAAGAATATGTCTGGCGTGGTTGCGTAGTAGCACCTAGATTGATTATTGATGCTTACGTGAGAAATCACTCAATTTATACTCAATTATTGCTACATAATTGATGCATCATATCTCTTATATTATTGATTCAATTATTGTCACAAAGATCATCTCATATAATATGTTATATTATTAAATCAATAATTGAGACGATAAGTTATAAATGATTAATAATTGTTGAAAGATTAAATATGTGTTGATTAAAAATAAAATGATTTGTGGTAATATTTATTCAATCCTTGATGTATATAAAGAGTCTCATTATGAGACGTTTGTGGTAAGTTTGGTTATTTTATGGGGGCTCATATGTCATCATCTAAGAGTCTCTTCACAATAAATAATTACCTTCGTCAATAGTAATTACCTTTACCAAATCGTCAAACCACTTGTCGTTTCATATTACGAGCGTCGAACCACTTGTCGTTCCACATTCTGAGGCGTCAACCAATTTTTTTGTTTCACATTACAAATGTCAAACCACTTTTCTTTTCATCATCACCGTTAAATCGAGCCACTTGCCTTTTCACATAGCAGAGTCTTAAGCTAGAAATCTTCTATAAATAGAGGCCTAGTGCTTCATTATTTTCACGAATTCATTCAAGCTATAGAGAGAGAGTATAGATAGAGAGAATAAGAGAGAAAGAAGAAGAGTATTCATTACTACACTACTGCGCGATATTCAATCTCCAACTAAAGTAAGGGGTGTTATTCTTTCTTATTCATGAAGAGAATCTGTTGTTATTCCATTGCTTATTATTCTCATTGGAATAACTTTGTATCTGCTGTTTACCCTATACTTGGTGACATTCTTCTATTATTCTCATGGAACATCCTCATCACAGTGTGTTTTAAACCCAACTGGTTCCGTCTTTATTATTATTACATTGGAACATCCTGCATGCATGTGTTTTACAGGACTGGTTCCGCTCTTTATTATTATTACATTGGAACATCCTCATCATGTGTTTTACGCCGACTGGTTCCATTCTTTATTATTCTGTTGGAATATCATGTCTGTGCGTTTTACGCCGGACCTGGTTCCGTTATTTATTATTCTATTGGAATAACCTGCTTGTGCGGTCTATCGCATGCATGGTGATTTCTTTTGTTATTCCATTCTTTATTATACTCAGTTGGTTAAAACTTTGACTTCTATACTCCATGAAATTAGTGGAATATCCTTGATATTTGCGCTTCATCTAGTATCCTTTCATGGAAATATTCTTCTAACTATTCTTGAATTTTACTCTACAAAGCAGTATCATGTTGACAGTTTGGATGTTATTGGTTCCTGGATAAATTAATTCTTGAACTTGTTTTATTGAATTCTTATATCATTGTCATCATCCTCATATTTATATTTTTTGAAAGTCATCTGTGGCCTGTAGTGCATAGATGGACTTGGTATGATTATGACCAGGGATTATTCGGTGTAATCATGACCGTAATGTTATAAATGATGTGGTAAAAATCCTCATTGGCCCGTAGTGCATTGATGAACAGTTGTTGGCATGATCATGACCATTAATGAATACACAAATATTCTTGGCCCGTAGTGCATGGATAATTGTGGTCGTGATACTAAAGAATATCCTTGAGTCATAGTGCGGAGGGGTGATTCGATGATGTGGAATATTTATTAAGTTTGAGTCTCAAATATAACAATGATGAAAAACCTTTTAAATCATAAAAGATAGTAGATTTTATTTTCTACTTGACTCTTTTAATGGATTCTTTGGTTCCGCTTTGAGCTTAAACTTGATGTTTATTATATTTTATCGGTTTAACACTATCAAGGCTAATGATAATTTATTCTGCATTATCTTAGTCATAATATTTCTTCTTTGGGCTAGTTGAGCTCACCCTTTCTTTCACTTGTTCTATTCGGAAATGAGAATATAGGCCGGGACGCAGTCGAGAACGGAGTAATGGTCCGAGGATAGCATTAGTAGTCCTCACTATTCGTGAAATAGTGTGATAATAATTGTAATGAGGACTCCTTTTGAGTTTGTATAATCTCTAGTAGACAATATTTGTATTCAAACTCACGGTTTATGTTTTGTCGTATTATACTGACGCAGTTTGTATTAAGTAAGTTGTATTTGAATTACATGCCATGTATCCATGCGACCCAAGATGGGTGATGTATACCTAATTTTGGGGCGTCACGATATAAGACGTCACCATGACACCTTACATAAAGGAACGATCAAAAACTATTTTAGAAATTAGAATCTTTGGAAGTGCTCAAGAAACCTTCGTATACGGGAGGCCATGCGCCTAGGTTATGATAGATATCATATGGCCACAGAATTATCCTTGGTTGACCCAATAGACCCCAAAGAAAAAACGGTAGAAGATTACTATCATATTCTTCCCATGGTGAGTCTTCTCTTGACATATCATTATCTCTACTGCCTCTAATTGGGAATTATACTCCAAACAAACTCCAAGATTATATAGGTAGTGCTTGTAAATATACTCGAAAGTGGATGAGCACACATTTATGATGACACGCAGATTGTATGTCATTAGACATCTTGTATGATAGTGGCAAAACACCCTTACAAGTTAAATTCACCTCACCCTCAACATCTATAGACCACAGCTTCTATTCCCCTGTTATTCCCGCTTGTCTCTGCAAATACACTTTTATTACACGAAAGGAATTGTGAAGCAAAAGGGGAAAGCACAACTAGCTCGATAAAGAATATCATGACTAAAGATAAATAAATTATTAATAGTCTTCAACAGTAATAAATCAGAGATTTAGACCATATGGTAGATGATAAAACTTTTCAACCATAGTTGCAGCGGAACGAACAATCCATTAGAAGAGTCAAATAGACCATAAAGTCTATTATCTTCTCCATGTTAAAAGTCCACCAACAATGTTTTATTCCTGTAACATCAATCAACAATTCCTTTCCACAATTATGTGAATAACTCATAATCATAATTGTGGTTCTAAATTCCTCATCGTATCCAAGAAGAAGATAATTTTCATCACATGTCTTTACCTGAAACATCAAAGATCATGGTTATACCAAATCACAGTTCATGTTCATAATCATACTAATAAATTCATCTTTACACTACGGGCCAAAGATATTCATCAACAAGTCATCTTTGCACTACATGCCAAAGATATTCATCAATAATTCATCTTTTTCTACTACGCCAAAGATATTCATCAATAAGTCATCTTTGTACTTATGGGCCAAAGATATTCATATCTCAAAGAAATATATAATCATTTCGAATTTATATAAACAATAATTATAACCATGTTGATCAATTCACCTTAAGGCTTAAGCAAAAGATATTCAATTATAAATTCAATGGTCATGATCATACCACCACAATTCAACTTTTCACTTCTTCGCCAAAGAGAACCACGGTCATGATCATACCAATAATCTACCCATCTTTACACTCCAATGAAAGAGAATTTCAACATCAGGGTTATAAAAATGTTATATATGATAATAAAATCAATATAATCAATACATAGTTTTAATCTCCAGAGTAATATTCATAAATCAACTATAATTTGGTTAGAAAAAGAAACCAATTTTGTAGTGAATAGTACCCGTGAATAGTAACTTGTGAATAATAACTCGTGAATAGTAACTCATGAATAGTAACCCGTCGTGAATAGTAACTCGTAAATAGTAAATCGTGAATAGTAACTCATGGATAGTAACCCCGACATGAAAAAGTTCCAAATTTGATAAAAAGTTCAAACCAATATTTCAACATAATGATATTGAAGAAATAATATCACTTACGAAGAAAATAACATCCCTTTCAATCCCTTAAAATCCCTTAATATCCCTTACTATCCCTTACCTCAAAAGAAAAGATGCTTCATTTGGAATAACTTATTTGAAACGAACTTGCAGACCGTATAACAACACTCAAGATATCAAAATACTCACAAGAATACACTCGATAATATAGAGAGAGAAATAGAGAGAAAATTTCAGTTTCTGGTGTGTTTTTTAATTCTAACCTAAGCACCATATTTATAGGAAATTGCTTAGAACACCAAAGCAGAAAATTTAATAAAATATTATTATATTTATATAAATTTCCTACATACACCAAGAATCTGAATTCAGCATGCATTCAACACCAGTGGGGCCCACCAACAATATAAAAAATGTTTTTCTTAATAAAAATTATTAAAACTTCAAAAATCAATTATTCTTGAACTTCGGAACTTCAATAATTCATAATAAATAGCCCTTTTATCAGAAAATTTGAATCTCGCAACTTTCTTTAGGAAATTCAATTCTCTACAACTTTGCAGAAGAAAGTTTTTCCAAATTCCAAACAAAATTTGACCGAAATCCACATACGGACGATTTTACAGGCTATAATCAAATTTCAGTCAAGAAATGGGGTCCACCGACACACAAAACATGTATTAATCATTTAATGCAACAAAAATACTCTTCCTCCTCATATACTCATATATCACACATTCATTGTAAAAATATCATCATTATTATATTATAATAATATAATAAAATATTATTTTATTAGAAAAGATAAAATATCAATTTTCAACAATTGTTACTTTAAAATTTTTCTCCATCTATATCCACATAAAATTAATATTTTCCTCATCATATAAATCAATAATTAATTATTCACAAATAATATTACTGAATCACAAGATCTTGCAACCGTGTAGTTCCTGAGAAAGAGGGGCTTTCAATAAGAATTTCTCCTTCTTGGCCAAGCAATTAGGTGACCAAACCTCTCCTTAAGCAGAACTTTCTGACATTATCAATAATGTTATCTAATAATATTATTCGAGATAATATGAATTATTGCTTCGATAATAAAAAATACGTGTAGTAATGATTATTAAAACAACGATAATATAAAATATCAACACAACAATTATTGAATCAATAAAATCTTTGAGCGATAATTCTTCAGTAACAATTATTGAGTAGTGCCTTCACGTACGTTAATCAATAATTGGTGCGATATCGTGTAATCTTCTTGTGTGCAACAACGCGTATTACTGTGTTTTAACCACCGGGTATTCCAACAATTTGTAAACAACTTATACTTGTCGTTTTCTTCATCCAATCGCTTTCCTTTATGGGGCCCACAAAAGGCTGTGCCGTCGTATGAATATTCCCTACAGAAGAATATTCCACGACCAAACGAATATTCTCCGACAACAATGAGTATTTTATAACCACTTGCTTATTTTAAAAATATTTCATATATCATCCTTAACTTTAAACTTTTATCAATTTAACCATTTACTGAATAGTAATTATAAGAAAAAATTGATTACTTTTATTTCATAAAATTCGGGGTCTTACAAAATGCTTCTCTAAGATTCGCGATTTAGGCAAATCATTGATAATCGCGACCTATTTCGTTGTGCCCTAGGATATGGGTCTGTTGATTAGGTGATTTGGTCCTATATTTTATTAGTTCTGGATCATGTACGCCTGTTAAGTGTTTGTGTTATGGTTACTGGATTTTACATAATAGTGTTTGTGTTATATTGTTTTGGTCTTTTTTTTCATTCAGCTTGAAACGTTGCAGAGATGGCTTTGAAGTTGTCATATTTTTCTTAGTTTTTCATTGGTTTTTTGAAGTTGTTATTCTCAGATGGATTTGTTTTTTAGGACTGAAAATTTGGGGCAGGTAATTTTTGACCAGTACCAAAGGGAATACTTTATTAGGCAGCTATTTTCTTTATTTTTGTGTGGCTCAAGTTTAACAACTAAAACTTGAGATGTAAAAAAAAAATCTTGTGTCACTAACTATTATTGTTATTTTAATTCAGGCAAAGATGGGTATTTTGGATTGTCCAAAAATCCCAACAGAACATGAAATATTTTGGAATGTCCAAAAATCCCAACAGAACATGAAATAACGATCGATAGTTCAAAAATCAAAACTACATTTTCGAATGATCATAGCAAGAATATATAATTTTTATCGTGCCTCAACCATAGTTAAATATTGGCCACCACAAATTCTGGCTAGATTAGTATAAATAAGTCCATGACACATTTGCCTAACTGAGCTGCTAGTCAGTTTTGATACAAATACACTTGACAGTTGAACTAGTTGAAAGCCAAGAAAGTGAAGACACACTGCTAATATAAAGGCTTGCATATTTTCGCCGAATAAATTGTGTGCCCTGTCTTCATCACATCCTCCAACTCCTTTTTCAACAAAAGTTTTGATTATTTCATAGAATACCTAATGAAAATAGATAATAAGAATCATTACAACAACGAAAATACAAACCAGAATAAGAAGCAATACAAACACAAAATACGTTGCCAGATCAAACATAGTGAAGTTACCAAGTTTGTTGCAGGCTAGCTATTGTCATACAGATGATTTCAGTTAATCATGACCATTTGTCTCATTAACACAACAAAATTCTTCTGTTCAATGAATATTGGTAAACTAATATAACAAACTAAAATTTAATATGAAATATGACAACACAATCATATTCCCAACTCCAACTGAAACTTAAAAGTATCTATAACTATAGTCATTAAAGTTGGAAAAGGAAAAGGGGTGGGGGGATTAATCTTTTAATGATGCAATCCTGGTAACGATACTTATAACTAGTGCAAAATAGAACCATAAAGGAGTAAATAACACTAATCTAGAATATTGCAGCTAATGGGAACTGGGAAGTATTGCAAGATCATCATACTAAGTAAATACAAAGTAAACACATTGCAGCTAGTGCTATATAGAATTCTAGCTGGAACATTCTATGTAGAGTCTTAAGTGTTTCATTTAGTATCATACTCACCTGTCAAAGTGAAAAAGAAAATTCATGATGTGTACATGTTTTGTCAATTTTATTGTTAGAATGAATTGCAGCAAACATAGAGTCTAGACAACTGAGTACAACATTTATTTGCTAGTAATGATTATTGTTGGGAAAGTTTTTTCATTCTCAACTTAACAAAATAAAAATCACTCACAGCCACACAAAAAATAAAAATATAAATAACCTAAGCAAATTCACAATTAAAGGCTGTGGCGAAAAGTTATATGAAAAATTATAGTAAAATTCATTTCTTTTGCTCTCAGTACTCAACTCAAGAATGACAACACAGAATCACGGTCTGTTCCTGGATTTTTCTTTCCCTGAAAATCACGAAATTGCAAATTACACATGAATCTTATTGGAAAACCAAAAACACACGTATGAGCCAATAAAGCTAGAGGCAACCTAATAAAGTATTACCTTTGGTACTTGTCAAAAATTACCTGCCTCAAATTTTCAGTCCTAAAAAATAAATCCATCTGAGAATAACAACTTCAAAAAACCAATGAAAAACTAAGAAAAATACGACAACTTCAAAGCCATCTCTGCAACGTTTCAAGCTGAATGAAAAAAAAAGACCAAAACAATATAACACAAACACTATTATGTAAAATCCAGTAACCATAACACAAACACTTAACAGACGTACATGATCCAGAGCCAATAAAATATAGGACCAAATCACCTAATCAACAGACCCATATCAAAAATCAACAGAAATCGCCAAATACCTATTTTGCCCAAATCGCGAATCTTAGAGAAGATTCAGTTGAGAAGAGAGATAAACAGAGAAGCTAGGGCACAACGAAATACGTCGCGATTATTAATGATTTGCCTAAATCGTGAATCTTAGAGAAGCATTTGGAGAAAACGCAAAAGCTAGGGCTTGCCTAAATCGCGATTCTCAGTGATTTGCCTAAATCGCGAATCTTAGAGAATGATTTGGAGAGAAGATAAAAGCTTAGGTTTCCGATTTGGAGAGGAGAGGAGCGAATTGGAGCGAGGAGAGAGAGCGAAGGATTTCAGATTTTACGGTTTGGGTTTTTTTCAAAAGACGCGTGAGTTAGGCTGAAGCTTTTAAATAGTTATGCTAGTTAAGGAATTATGCTACTTAATAGTTATGCTCCTGAACTTCCCCGTGTATATATATATATATATATATATATATATATATATATATAGCAATTAGTTGTTAAAAATAATTTTTTTTTGGTCCGGCCGCTACAAATGTAAGTTTTTATATCTCAACATGAACCAGCTGAGCAACATTGAATTAACACCATAGAATCCAATAATTTGGTGGTGGGGGCCCAGGCATGCTCCCTCTAGTCCCACTGCCCCAGAAAAATTCAAGTCCACTGAATTTGTTATAATTCATTACATTACATTACAAAGATGTACATGCATGGGGATGAAAGTGGTGACAATCACATCTATTTTTATTTTAATGAATTCTTTGAGATCCCATTCAAGAGCACAATAAACTCAATAATTTCGTATGAGAGAGAGAGAGAGAGCCTCCTCAAGATCTGATCTGAAATTGACTTGAAAAAATGAAGGAAGGTTAATTAATTAAATACAACCACTATCATTATTCTAATATATTCTTTGATTATGATTAGGATACAAATCTTTACCATGCAACAACCAAGAGATGCTGCAAAAATATATTATTTAAGCAGGCAGATACTAATGGGTAACAATTACTTGTGTTCCCATCATCTTTTTTCTTCTTATATTCTTAATTATCCTTCAAATAATTATTCACTGGCAAGCATCAAAATTAAATACAATGTATGAAGAATGCTAGAATCATTGATAAACACAACTACAAGATATTTTATTCATCATCACTTGCGTTACAAGAGGCTAAGTTTGATTCCATTACATAGGTTGCAGCAGCTCACAAACAAGAGGTGCCTACAAAACTAGGGCTTGGTAAGAAAAAACAACCTTCCCGACGGGGACGGGGACGGGATATAAGGTTGTCGATGGCAGACTAAAAGGAGCTGCTGCCACGGCCAAAACCCATGAACACAAAGCACCCATGAAAACTGCAAATGCAACCACAAACAACTGCTTCAAGGAACCAAACCCAGCCTAAGTGTAAAAATAGAGACCTAACCACCATGTGTAGAGCAGACTAGGTAAAACCGGAAGCAGACAGACCCAAACAAAGACGGTTGACCCAAACATCTAACAAAGCTCAGCCCATGCATTATATAGCATATGCCAATGCTAGGCGAAGAGCTGAAACAGGACTATTTGATAATATCCAAGAACCAGAGATCAGCATCTGTATTCTCAGGGAACTATGGCTGGGAAGAATGCAGCACCCCATTATTAGGAGGCCAAAATTCTTGCAACAGCTTTCTACTGAAAGAAAGCTGCAAAAAAAGACGTCAGCCATGTTCTCTGGAAAAAGGAACCAAGTCTCTGGAGTTTGGACTAGGAGAAAAGCAGTAGCTAGACCCAAATACTACACAAACTAAAGCTATCCAACAACACCAACCGGTAATTAAACTTCCTGATATGTCCAACCCTGTCATTCCCATCAGCAATTTATATTCATGACCAGGTTTCTTCAGTTCCTTCCCTGCTTAGGAAAGGATATCGCACCTCCACAATTGCTCCACAAGCAGATCAACCATGCCACTGCTGATTGAACAACAATGCTGGATGTTCAACCCCACGAGGGTCTCGCCCAACTTCACCAAAAAGGGCAAGCTCTTGTCAGATACCAAAGAACAATGTGATATGGAAAGAATCTGCAAATTAAGCTGGACTGCGTGAGCCAGGGCTGCAATGCCAGAGTCAGAGATCGCACACTTGGAAATATCAAGTTCAGATAGCACTACGCAATTTTCAGCAATAGCAACCAAGCTAGCGTCGCTGACGTATCTGCAACCATCAAGATTTAGCCGTTCAAGAGTGCTACCATGCACCTTAGCAATGGTCGAAATCACTTTGTCTGTCAAATTTGCACATCTGCTAAGATTGACCTTTGTTAGACCAGCCTCGCAGCTTTGAATGAGTGGGAGAAATCCCTCATCTGTTATTCCTTGAAGCCCAGTAAAGTCCAAGTGCTGCAATTGAGGACAGATCCTACCCAATATATCCAAGCTAGCATTACCAAATCCAGGGCAGTTACGAATGGACAGAGAACGCAGGGACTTGCAAAGAGACATTAAAGGAAATCCCAAGATCGAGTCCTTAATACCAAAGCAGTTTGCCAGAGAAAGAGCCTTCATTTTTTCACCACAGGTTACAAGGAAACCAAAAAACCCAGATTGGGTAATCCTGTGGCATTCTTCTAATTGCAGGCTCTCAAGTGACCTAGAACCTTTGGCAAAAGAAACCAATCCGTTATCTGATAAAAATGCACATTTGCGAAGGCAAAACTGCTTCAAATTTGGGCAACCTCTCCCTACTGCTTCAAGCCCCAAATCAGTAACTCCTTGGCAAGAAATAATCGTTAAGGACCTCAATGACTGCAAGCCCTGACCATTACCCATGACCCAGAAGCCTTTTTCAGTCGCATTTTGGAGGCCAACAAGAACTAGGTCAGTAAGAGCTTTCCCATAGTGGCCAATAACAGCAAGAGACATATCACCGATGTTCAAGGCCTGGAGGTTCATCTTGGTAAGGGTGCTTACTGATGAGACGAGACTTGCTATACCTTGATCGCCAACAAGCGGGCAATTTTTGATAGAGATGGACTTCAAATTGTTACAGAAACGACCTACAGATTGCAGGGCCTCGTTACCAATGCTTGAACAAGATTCAATTGTTAGCGAGGTCAGATTAGGACAGTTCTTCACAACAGCAATCAAAGCCTTGTCAGAGATAGAGGGGCACTGACAAATGTCAAGCTTCTCCAACATGTGACATCCACTGGCAATTTCAGAAAGGCCTTCATCACCAATACAAGATAAATTCCACAATGAAAGGGCCCTTAGAGAAGGGCATCCACAAGCAATGGCCTTAAGACCAAGGTTTGTCACCCCACGGAAAGAATTGCCTCCTCTGATGGAAAGCTTGCCCAATCCTCCACGGCTACTGGTTCCGATGGCAAGGGCAGCAAGTCTAATATCAGTAGCTTTCTTCCCTTCCAAACACCTAGAGAGGTATCCATCACCCTCCAATTCTAGATCTTCAACCAGTGGCTCAACTTTATCAACATCTGAACTAGCAAGTGCACTCTTCTTGTTAGTCTCATAGGACTTGACCGCTTCAGTGGAAACAAGCTTTTCCTTCGGTTCCAAAGACTGAGCAAGTTTGGTGGGGCAGATTTCATCCCTGCGGATGTTACTTAAAAGCATAAGCCAACGCTTGGAAACACAAGCACATGAGCTTCTCTCTTGACCACCAGGGAGACGTCTGAAGACCTCAAAGAGACATTCATCAGGAAGAACTTCAATTGATGCCTGCTTCTGTTCAAGTATTTCTCCACTGAATACAAAAGGTGCACTAATGCGAGACCTCTTACGAGGAAAAAACACATCAACATGATGACCAAGAGACAAAAAGAGGGTTGATTCCTTTGGATTAGGGTATATTGACCCCCCAGGGCAGAAATTATCATTTCCTGAACAAAAATGAGAAACAACTTCAGCAAAGTTGCAGAGTGAAATTTTACAGACTTAAACTAAATATTACAATTTAGAAAAGTTGTCCTAGTTATCAGATCAGAGCAATATCGAATATAAAATCTTACATAGGCCAAAAACAGTGGTAGTCATTGATAGATCTAGGTCGCTACCACCAGATCCACTCCCAAATCATATTTAAATTACCTTCGATAATATGCTCTCTTCCTCTATCTCTCTTGGTCTATGAACAGATTTTGGGTATAGAAGAAGAAAAAAGGAACATGTAACTTTTTACTTTATATCAAACCAATTTCCAATCTGTAAGATTTTTCTAAATTTGACACTATATAAACACACTAAAAAAGAATAAACCTTATAGGATAACAATCTAGAAAAGAAAACATGAATATAAGAATCCTAGCTATTTCTACATCAGATGTATACTTAAATTGTTTAAGAATCGTCTCACAGCCTCTCCAAATTTTACAGCAAAAAGACAGATAAATTAAAAGGGAAATCAACATAAATCTCTTAGCTGTTAGAAAATTTCCAACTTCATGTATGTTCTATCAGGTTCTACATACCAAAATAACAGAGCAGATTACCAAACCCAGAAGTTACATTATACCTATCCATAGTATATTATCCTAGTGCTAGCAAAAAGTAAAATATAAAACACAGACCACATACCAAAACTATCAAATCATTTTTACATTACCGCTACCACAAGTTAAAACAATAACACAAAACAATTCAAATATTCAACAAATATAAAAAAAATTCAAATAACACTAACAAATTGAGCTGAAAACAAAGAATTAAAGCAAAACCCATAAAAGAATAGAGGTCTTACCACTATATTCGAAGACTTTCGGCATGAGTAAAGTTGAAAAACCCTGGGAGGTCAAAATTGAACCGTTCAAGCCCAAAAAACCCTCGAATAACAGGAAAAAAGAACAGATCCAAGAACAACAACACGATCAATAAACAGTGCAGATTCGAAAACGTTGAATGCATATGAATTATGGCGGCTAGTATGTCATCTGAAACCCTAATTGATAGGGCAAAAAAAGCGTGAGAAGAAAGAGAAATGGAAATGCAAGGTAGTGGGGAAGTTACAATGAATCTGTGTATATGTGGGTGTGTGTTGGTTATCTTTTATTATCAAAGTGGGGTCTTTTTTTAAAAAATAATTAATTAATTAATTGGGAGGAGAGAGAAAGTGGTACATGCAGTGAATCCAATCCAAAAATTGGTATTCTCTTGTGTCCATTCAATGTTTCCATTTCTTTATTTCCCACCAAAAATACCAGAAAACCATGACACCTGAAACCGAAGCTGGTTTTCTTTCCTTTTCTTTGAAACAAGTGTTTGGATGGTATTTCCAAGAATTATAGGATAAAATATAAACGAAATTTAAATTAATCTATTTATTTTTAACAAGTACTATATAATTTTTTTTAAAAAGATGTATAAAATACTCCTTCCATTTAAATATGGAATTTAACTTTTTACATTAATTTGAGAATTTTGAATTGATACTCACATTTAAAAAAAATCACACGTGTAAGAATTAAACATAATACTTTAAATGTCACGAGTGACAGTATTAATCTCAACCGCATATACAAAATAATAGTTGAAAATGCTTATAATTTTACGATCATATTACAATTGACTTTAAAAGGTTAAAAACGTAAAACATGTGATGAGTATATGTGACGTTATTAAAATTAGGTATCGTCGTTCGTTATGAATTACGGCCGCTTATATATTGCATACGTAAATTTAAATCTGTTCTTAATCTGTTTGTATTATGCAATAATACGACAAAAACATAAAGCTGTGAGTTTGAATCTGATTATTGTCTACTAGAGATTATCTGAACTCAAAAGAAGTCGCCATTCTGATTATTATCACACTATTTCATAAAATAGTGAGGACTACTAATCTTATCCTACCACCATCACTCCGCTTAAAACTCGTCCCAGGTTATATTCTCATTTCACTGAAGAGAAACGAATGAAAAAAATGGTGAAATGTTCAATTGGCTAAAATAAAAAATATTATGACTAAGATAATGTGGAATAAATTATCATTAAGCTCCAACAATGTTAAACTAATAAAATCTGATAATGCGTATGAAGTTTAATCTGCGGTGAACAAACAATCCATTAAAAAAGTCAAGTAAAGAATAGAATCTCTTATCTTTTATGATTTAAAAGTTTTTCATCACTTTTATCATTGAGACTCAAATTAATAAATAATCCACGTCATTAAATCATCCCTACACTATCTGAAGCGAGGATATTCTTTAGATATCGCGACCACGAATTATTCATGACTACTGAATTGAAGATAATCGTGTTTTCATCAATTCATCACGATCACGCCATAAAACAATTCATCTTTACTCCTCGGGCAAGAGAATTCATACCATAATTATATCTAAAATCGTCCATCAATGCACTACTGGTAGAATGAGGACTTTTAATTTTATATTATTTGTAACATTACGGTCACGATTATCTAGAATAATCCTCATTATAATAATCATACCAAGTCCATCTACGACTTATTTCTGGTACGATGACTTTCAACATAACATAAACATGGCGAGGATGTGATGATATAAGAATTGATTTAAACAAGTTCAAGAATTAATTTGTCCGAGAACCAATAACGTCCAAATTGTCAACGTAATCTTCGCTTTGTAGAATAAAATTCAAGAATGCTCGAAAGAATATTTCCACGAAAGATCTTTGGATGAAGCCTTGAATATCGAGGATATTCCACTAATTTCATGGAGTATAGAAGTCAAAATACTTGATATCCCTTATCAGTAAAATAATACTTGATATAAGAGTAGTGAAGTAAGATAAAACTTTTCTTCTATCTCTCTATAGTCTCTCTATATAGTTTCTGTATCTGCAGAGTTCGGTGAATTAAAGTGAAAATAATGAAGGAATGAAACTTCTATTTAAAGAAAATGGAATGCGTAAGAATTAATCCATGAAACGATCCAGATTGATTTACTTTTAATCTGGCGGTCCATATTTAAAGAAAAATTTTTTAAATAAAATATAATATATTCTATTTATATAAAAAGATTTTCTTATCTGAAACATTATCTGAGACAACTGTAAGACCCCAACTTATTATTAATGAAATTTAATTTTCTATTTATTATTTTGAAATAGTAAGGGTTGATTTGATTAATGTGGATAGTTAAGAATAAAATCTGTGAATACTTGAAAATAAGCAGTGGTTATAAAATATTCATTGTTGTCGGGGAATATTAGTTTGGTGGTGGAATATTAAATGCTTGTCGGGAATATTAAATGCAATGGCCTGCGTGAGCCATGTGTGAGCCCATGTGAGCGATTGGATGAAGAAAAACAGCAAATATAAGTTGTTTAAAAATTACAGTGTAGTTATTCAGAATAATCTTGTTAAAATACTGGGTGGTTAAAACAAGATGGCACTGCGGTATTACACCAATTATTGATTCTTACGTAAGAAGCCTTACTCGATAATGGTTACGATAATTCTTTTTCGATTATTTTATTGATTTAATAATTGTTGCGTTGATATTTTATATTCTTTGTTGTTTGATAATTGTCGTTTACACAAGATTTTTCATTATCGAAGCGATAATTCATATTATCTGAATAATATTATTAGATAACATTATTGGCAATGTCTAGAAAGTTACATCTCGAGAGAGGTTTGGTCACCTAATCAATTGCTTTAGAGTGAGGAGAAATTCTTATTGGAAAGCCCCTCTTTCGCAGGAAGCTGCACAGTTGTCGATATTGTGATTACGTAATATTATTTGTGAATAATTAATTATTGATTCATATGATGAAAGAAAATATTGATTTTATGTGGATATAGATGGAGAAAATTTTTAATGTGATTATTGTTGAAAATTGAAATTTTATCTTTTTCGATAAAATAATTCATTTAAATATATTATTATATTTTAATAATATAATAATGGTGATATTTTTGAACGAATGTGGGATATATGAGTATCTGAGGAGGAAGAGTATTTTTGTTGCAATAAATGTTTAAAACATGTTAAACATGTCGGTGGACCCCATTTATTATGAAAT
The DNA here is from genome assembly GCA_020205615.1 of Panax quinquefolius. Classification (NCBI taxonomy): domain Eukaryota; kingdom Viridiplantae; phylum Streptophyta; class Magnoliopsida; order Apiales; family Araliaceae; genus Panax; species Panax quinquefolius. Next base: position 23,332,249 of record CM035162.1, read on the forward strand.
TTGATTATAGACTTTTGTAAAAATCACCCGCTTATGGATTTGGTCAATTTCTATTTGGAATTTGGAAAAACTTTCTTCGCAAAATTGTAGAAATTGAATTTCCTATAAAAACTTCATGAGATTCGAATTTTTACGATGAAAGAACTATTTATTATGAATTATTGAAGTTAGAGCTCAAAATAATTGATTTTGGAAGTTTAAAATATTTAAAATTAGAAAAACGTTTTTCTTACTTTTCTAGAATGTGGCATGTGTTTGATGGCTGAAATCAGATTCTAGGCATGCGTGGAAATTTATATAATTATATTATTAATTTATTAAATTTTACGCTTTGGTGTTCTAGCGATTTCTATAAATAGGGTCTTGGGTTAGAATTGAAAATCACAAACTAAAGTTTTCTCTCTCTATATTATCGAGCGTATTCTTGTGAGTATTTTGAGTATACTTTGAGTATTGTTAGGCGGTCTGAGTTCCTTGACCTTATATCCGTTATTCCAAATTAGAAGTCTTAATCTTTCGAGGTAAGGGATGTTATTTTCTTCTCGAATGATATTTTTCTTGATATCATTATCTTTGAAATATTGGTTGAAACTTTTATCAAATTTGAAACTTTTTCATATCGGGGTTCTTATTCACGAGTTCTTATTCATGAGTTCTTATTCACGAGTTCTTATTCATGAGAGTTATTATTCACGAGTTCTTATTCACGAGTACTTTATTCATGAAGCGTGAAGATGTTTTTTGGAAAATTTCTATCTTTTGGTGTCGGAGTTCTTATTCACGTTATCTTGCCTTATTCACGATATCTGACTTATTCATAGAAAAATAAAATTTCTTCTTTTTGTCCAAAATATCTATTACGGATACTAGCTTTGATTGTATCCATGTTTTGATCATTCTTGAATTTTACACCATTATGATTATTTTTAAGGTATTTTTGAACATGGATAAAAGCAATCTGAATCCTTAATCCTTAATCCTTGTCGTTTTGTTTCATTTGAATTCGTTTTTAAAATATTTTTCATCATCCTCGGTCTTAAATGATGATATTATTGAATATCTTTGGCACAGAGTCACGAGATGAATGATTTCTGAAGAATATCTTTGGTAGTAGTGCAAAGATGAGCAGTGTTTAGATGAAACATGACCAATGATGAATATCTTTGGCTGTGGTGCAAAGATGAATATTTGATTCGGATGTATATTGATTGATGTTCTGAGGGGATAAAAGATAGACGATGAACTTTTAAATTCATACATAGAAGATAGTAGTTTGCATTCTCTACTTAACTCTTCTAATGAATTATTATTTCATTGAAATATTGATTTAAAATTTGTTGTCTATTGTATTCTATTAGATTTTTCCTGTTGAAGACTAACGATAATTTGTTGTATATTATCTTAGTCATAATATTCTTTCTTGGGCTAGTTGAGCTCACCCTTTTCCTTTTTGTTCCATTTTTCTTCTCGGGAGGCGAGAATATAAGCGATGCAGTCGGGGTATGGAATGAAGGTTTTAGAAAGAATTGTTTAGTAGTCCTCACCATTTTGTAAAATAATGTATCAATAAATGTGATGAGGATTTATTTGAGTATAGATATTGTCTAGAAGATAATATTTGTATTCAAACTCACAGTTTTCTGATTGTAATAATAAAGTTGTAGTTGTTTACATACCGTATATTGACAACTTCGAATAGGTGATGTATACCTATTTTTGGGGGCGTCGCATGTTTAGTATCGAGCTTAGGGATATGATCTCTGGCGGAGATCGGGAATAGAACTAGGAGGGAGAGCGAGTAAATCCTTAGCTAATGGTGTCCTACTAAGCTTATTTTTTAGTTAGTCGATATATAAGGATATTATGTGATATATTGATTTCCTTAATTAACCCTTGTTTTATGACGATATTTGAGAATGTCGACCGAATATTAACAATGGAAATGAGACCGTGTAGAGCGCTTTGTACTACTCACCAACGAGGAGAACGTGCAACGAGGTTGGCAATGTTCCTCCGATGAAACAACACCAGAAAGCGAGATGATGAGCGAGGGGATGTTTAGAAGCTTTTTGCGATTCATACAAAATCGAGATTTATGAGACTCGTGTTCAAAATACTGAGGAGAAATGATAGCAATTCCACGGGTTGTCACAACCAAGCAGTTCAAAGTTGGGACCACGAAATTTAAGGAAAGCGATCCGATCATGGCGAAATATGGGTCAAGCAAATTACCAAGATATTCCATGTCTTGGGATGCACGGAAGAAACGAAGGTTCCATTCGCCACCTTTATGTTCCGTGGCGGCGGCGGACTCTTGGTGGGAGTCGTGAGGCGTACCCATCCGGTAGTATTTCGGCGTGTCTTGGGAGACATTTCGAGAATTATTTAATGACAAATACTTTCACGAAAGTGTTCGTCGTATGAAGGAAGTGGAGTTCATCGACAGAAACAAAACAACGACGGCGGTCTCTCGACGAGGCAAAGTTTGCGAGTTATTATCGGTTTGCACCTCGTTTGGTGGAGAATGAGGAACGATGACGCGGGATGTTTTTGAGAGGTTTGAAACCCGACATACGACAATATCTCATTTCTCATAAATTTTCTCTCTATTCGGATGTTGTAAGCGAGGGCTCAATTATTAGAAATGAGATAACGAGTGCGGTCTAACCGAGGGACCATAACGAGGATCGTATCGGGAGATAGCGATCAGCCGAGAATAATGATAACCAAATGGAGAAAGAAACAGACGGACAAAATGGTAACCACTCTGGTGGTAATCATGGCCATGAAAATAGAAGAAGCGAGTCGAGGAGGAGATTTGAAAAAGAGGAGATTTAATAACTACTTACGTGAAGACGACAATCTTAGAAGAATCGCGACGCCCCAAAATAGGTATATACATCACCCATTCTCAGAGTTGTCAATACATGGTATGTAAAACAACTACAACTTTATTATTACAACAAGAACATCGTGAGTTTAAATACAAATATTATCTTCTGTGATAATATTTATACTCACATAAATCCATCACATTTATTGATACATTATTTTACAAAAATGGTGAGGACTACTAAACAATCCTTTCTAAAACCTTCATTCCATACCCCAGGCTACATATCGCTATATTCTCGCCTCCCTCGAGAAGAATGGAACAAAAAGGAAAAGGGTGAGCTCAACTAGCTCAAGAAGAATATTATGACTAAGATAATATACAACAAATTATCGTTAGTCTTCAACAGGAAAAATTTAATAATATCTGATAAACAACAAGTTTCAGATCAATATTCGCAATGGAAATAATAATTCATGTAAGAGTTACGTAGAGAATGAAATCTACTATAATCTATGAATTTAACGGTCCATCATCAAAATTTTATCCTCAGAACATCAATCAATATTCATCTCAAATCAAACATTCATCTTTTGCACTACAGCCAAAGATATTCATCACTTGGTCATGTTCATCTCAACACTGCTCATCTTTGCAGACCACAGCCGAAGATATTCATCACCGGTCATGTTCATTTAAACACTGCTCATCTTTGCACTACGTGCCAAAGATATTCTTCAGAAATCATTCATCTTTGCCTACAGCCAAAGATATTCAATAATATCATCATTTAAGACCGAGGATGATGAAAAATATTTTTAAAGAACGAATCCAAGGAAACAAAAATGACAAGGATTAAGGATTAAGGATTCGTACTTGCTTTTTATCCATGTCCAACAATACCTCAAAAATAATCATAGTGGTGTAAAATTCAAGAATGATCAAAACATGGATACAATCAAAGCTAGTATCCGTAATAGATATTTTGGACGAAAAGAAGAAATTTTATTTTTTCTATGAATAGTCAGATACGTGAATAGTGTCAGATATCGTGAATAAAGGCCGTATACGTGAATAAAGAATCTTCAGACACCAAAAGATAGAAATTCCAAAAAAAAACATTTTCACGCTTCATGAATAGTACTCGTGAATAAGAACTCGTGAATAAGAACTTTCATGAATAAGAACTCGTGAATAAGAACTCATGAATAGTAACTCCGACATGAAAAAGTTCCAAATTTGATAAAAACCTCGGATCAACATTTCTCAAAGATAATGATATCAAGAAATAATATCATTACGAAAAAAAATAATATCCCTTACCTCGAAAATCGAAGACTTCTAAGGAAAGGTCTAAGTGATGTTGAATGAAACTTGTCTTTGAACAAAGAACTCTCAAAGTATCTAAATACTCACAAAATACGCCACAATAATATAGAGAGAAAGAGAAAACTTTGTTTACGGTGTGATTTTCAATTCTAACTTACCCTCATTTATAGGAAAATGTTAGCTTACAGCCAGGCATTTCGACTTGACCACTTTTTGATGGCTTTACCGCTACTATTGCCACCCACCACATTTGAAATAAAATTCAGCACATTTCTTCACCAACCACAAGTGGGGCCCACTCAATTCTAGAATTTTCCACCAAAATCAATTATAAACCTAATTTTCGAATCCGACACCTCTTAAAATTCACAACAAATCATTCGTGCATTTTAACGGTTCAAAATTTGTGAACATATACTCAACTTATGTATATAACATACCCAAAATTACCATTATCCAACTCATTTGATTAAAAATTATAACCCCATGAATATATCTCAAAACCCCGATTTAATTTTAATACCTCCAACTGGTAAAATAATGATAAAACACCTCAACAATAATTTCTTCATTTATAACCACATAAATAAATCCATCATTTATATCCACATAAAATAAATATTTCTTTATCATATGAATCAATAATTAATTATTCACAAATAATATTACGTAATCACAATTACGACAACCAGTAGCTCCTCAGAGAAGGGGGCTTTCCGATAAGGATTTCTCCTTCTTGGCAATTAGGTGACCAAACCTCTCCTCGATGTAAACTTTCTAGACATTGCCAATAATGCTATCTAATAATATTATTCAAATAATATGAATTATTGATCCGATAATGGAGATAATGTGCGTGACAATTATTGAACAACAATAATATAAAATATCAACGCAAAGAATTATCGAATCAATAAAATAAAATATTGAGCGAATAAGAATCACCGTGAAAATTATTGAGTAAAGCCTTCTTACGTAAGGATCAATAATTCAACAATCATCGCAGTAATACCGGTATCTTCGCTTTAATACTGACGCCAGACATCGTATATTTTAACCAACGGGTATTCCATGATCTTACTTGTAATAACTTCTATACCAAGTATTTTTAACCAACTTATATTTGTCGCTTTCTTCATCCAATCGCTTTCACATGGGGCCCACACATGGTCACGCAGTAAATTTAATATTCCCAGAAGCGACGCATTTAATATTCCACGACCAAACGAATATTCCCAACAAAAAATGAATATTTTATAACCACTTGCTTATTTTGAAATATTTGCGTATTTAACCCTTAACTATCCACATTAATCAAATCAACCCTTACTATTTCAAAATAATAAATAAAGGAAATTCCTTTTATTTAAAAAATTTCGGGGTCTTACAACCTCCCTCCTTATGAAATTTCGTCCTCGAAATTGGCGACGCATTCGGTGTTTCAAAAGGTGAGGATACCTCGCTTTCATTTCCGCTTTCCAATTCCCGTGTCATTTCCTCTATAGCATGATTCCTCCACAAAACTTTAACTTGTGGTATGACCTTTGCGTAGGACACGCTCCTTCCTATCCAAGATCTTGACAGTACCTCCTCATCGTTAAGTCTTCTCTACTATCTCGTCCGGGTTCTAACTTCCAATAACGTGGTTCGGGTCTTTCACATATTTACTGAAGATGGATATGTGAAACACATTATAAACACGAGACATACTTGGAGAGTAACGCAAGTCTATAAAGCTACATTTCCTACTCTTGGCCAAGAATTTGAAATGGACCAATAAATCGTGATCGAGCTTTCTCTCTTCCCAAATCTTGTAACTCCCTTCCATGGAAGAACTTCATGACAATACACGATCCCCTACATTAAATTCCACGTCCTTTCGATGAAGATCCGCGATAACTCTTTTTGTCGATCTTGAGCCGTTTGTATACGTTATCAATTATTTGGATCTTTTCGGTGAGTCATATACGTACTAACTCGGGTCCCAACAATGTTGCTTCACCCACCTCATCCCAACATATCGAGAACGACATTTTCGTCCATATAATGCTTGAATGGAGCCACACCTATACTTGCACGATAAGCTTTGTTGTAGGAGAATTCCACCAATGGTAAATACTTATCCCAACTACCCTTGAAGTCTAGGACACACGAGTCTTAATAAATCTTCAAGAGTTTGAATAGTCCTCTCGATTGTCTCTGGTCTGTTTGGGGATGGTATGCCAACTAAATCGCAAATCCGCGCCCATAGCTTTTTGCAAGCTAACCCAAAATCTTGAAGTGAATCTTGGGTCACGATCCAAAACTATGGATACAGCATGCCATGCGACCTCACAATCTCATTTACGTATATACTAAAGAAGACGTTCAGTGAATAAGTCTCCGTATCGGCAAGAAATGAGCGAGACTTGGTTAATCTATCAACAATAACCCAAATAGCATTGATGCCTTGAAAACCGTAGGAAGACCCGTAAACGAAATCCATGGTAATGTGTTCCCACTTCCATTAGGAATCTCAAGTGGTTGCATCGGACCCTTAGGTACTAGATGTCTCGCCTTTACACGTTAGCGAGTTAAACACATCGAGATAAACTTTGCAATCTCTCTTCATATTATTCCACCAAAATGTATGTCAAGATCACGATACATTTTAGTACTTCCGTGGATGGATTGCAAATGGTGTATTGTGTGCTTCCATCATAATCTTGTACTTCAAATCGAGTCGTTAGAACACAAAGTCTAGAGTGGACTCAAGTATTCCTTCTTCATCAATTCTCGCCCTAATAGCTCCTTCTTGTACTTTCTTCTTCATACGATGACGTGGCCCATTAGGGCTTGGCTTGAAAGCACCTTAACTTTTTCTATTAAAGTTGGCTCTATCGTATACTTGACATCATCGCTTTTCGTTCAAGATATGATCTTCTACTCGATCGTCATTACCACGTTCGCTTTACGGGATGGTATTGAATAGTGTGGTCGTAGTCTTTCAATAGCTCGAGCCAGCGTCATTGCCAGATGTTGAGTTCTTTTTGAGTGAAGAAATATTTAAGGCTTTTATGGTCCTGAATATATCTCCACTTTCTCCCCATATAGATAGTGCCTCCATATCTTTAAGCATGAACGATCGCCGCTAACTCTAGATCATGAGTAGGATAATTCCTCTCATACTCTTTAAGTTATCATGGGCATAAAGCTATGACTTTCCCACGTTGCATGAGAACACATCCTAACCCTTTGCACGAAGCATCGTCAGATAACAAATCCATCCAACCGGATGGTATTGTTAGAAACAGTCAAAATAAGTCTCCTCTTAAGCTCTTGGAAACTTTTCTCGCGTTCTTCGCTCCAAACGAATTTTGTATCCTTCCGGAGTTAAATTGAGTTAATGGAGTAGCGATTCGAGAAACCCTTCCACGAATCTCCGATAATAACCAATTAAGCCCAAAAAAGCTACATACTTCACCACCGACTTGGTTGTTCCCAACTTTGTATTGCTTCAATCTTATGGGATCAACAGATACGCCTATGTTTTGACACCACATGCCCAAGAAATGCTACTTCCTCGCCGTAACTCGCATTTCTTCAATTTGGCATATAGTTGGTTTCGCGAAGCCTTTGAGAGTACCGAACTTCAAATGGTGCTCATGATCTTCACGACTTTTGGAATATATAAGGATGTCATCAATAAAGACAACAACGAATCCGATCCAAATATTCCTTGAATACTCGGTTCATCATATCCATGAAAGCCGCAGGAGCATTAGTTAGTCCGAAAAATACATGACTAAGAATTCATAATGCCCATACCGAAGTTCAAGGCGCCTTTGGAATATCCTCGCCTCTAATTTTCACCGATGATATCCGAGCGAAGATCGATTTTTGAAAAGAATTGTGCCCTCAGAATCGGTCAAACAAGTCATCAATACGAGGTAGAGGATACCTATTCTTGATGGTGACATGGTTCAATTCCGAGATAATCAATATAAAGTCGCATACTCCCGCCTTTCTTTTTACAAATAAAACAGAGAGCACCCCAAGGAGACGTCTTAGATTTAATGAAACCGATGTCCAACAATTCTCGTAGTTGGACCTTTAACTCCTGAAGTTCAATAGGAGCCATTCGATATGGGGTTTTAGAAATGGGCTTTATGCCGTGTTCAAGATCAATAAAGAATTCAACTTCACGCCTACGGGGTAGACCGGAAGTTCTTCTGAAATACGTCGAAAAGTCAATAACAATGAGAATATTATTCAAATTTGACGTGTCTTTATTCAAATCCATAACATGGGCTAAGAAAGCTTGACATCCGCTTTTTCAATAAACGAATAGCTTTATGATTAGATATGATAGTGATTGATTTTAATGGTTTAGTTGCTTGAATTGCATAACAGTTGGTTAGGAATATGAAAACTAACAACCTTACGAAAACAATCAATTTTGGCACGATGAGTAGTTAACCAATCAATCCTAAAATCACATCAAAAGCAAGTATCTTTAAAGAGATAAGGTCAATGTAAAAGGTGATGGTGCCAACTTGAATCAAACAAGATTTATAAACGATTGGATGTGATGAAAGTTTTCTCCCTAACTGAGTTTCCACGAGATAGGTCAAAGTCTAATTTCTCCGAGTCAAGTTTAAACGCTGAAAGACATGCGGAGAGATAAATGAATGGTAAAGACCAGTATCAAGTAAGGTATAAACTTCGCAAGAATTTATAAATAGCTTTTTACCCGTGATAACCTCGTTTGGGTTCCTCGCGACATGACCAACACAACAAACGCTTCTTCCGGAATCGTTGACTTTGACTTTTCTCTGACGATCTTTTTCGAGTCACCGTCCCTCAATAACTAGGTTTCGCATTCAGCATAATCTCGAAGCGATATGTCCTTCCTTTCCACAACTATAGCATACCTTGAACTGTCAGGCGCTTTGATCGATATGTCCCTCTTTCCGCATTTGTAGTATACGACCTAAGTGGTCGTTTCTCTCCCTGTAACCGATTCTTTAAGACTGCCGCCTTTCACATAGTCGTTGTTAAATCTCCTTTTTAAAAATCTCCTCCATACTCGCTTTACATTTCTTTTCATGACCATGATTACCACCGGAGTGGTTACCATTGTCATCCTGTTTCTTTCTCCGCAGTTATCATTATTCTGTTGATCGCTATCTCCTACACGATCCTCGGTTATGGTCCTCAGTTGGCCGTACTCGTTATCTCGCCTAATAATCGAGCCCCATTTACAACATCCTAATAAAGAGAAAGTTTATGAGAAATGAGATACTCGACGTATGCGGGTTTCAAACCTCTAAGAAACATCCGCGTCATACGCTCCTCATTCTCCACCAAATGAGGTGCAAACTCGATAACTCGCAAACTTTGCCTCGCATCGAGACACCGCTATGTTGTTTTGTTCCAATCGATGAACTCCACTTCCTTCATACGATTTAACACTTTCGTGAAAGTATTTGTCATTAAATAGTCTCAAACGCCTCCCAAGACATACTTTGAGTGCTGTACGGATGGGTACGCTTTACGACTCCCCACCAAGATGCCTCGCCTCGCCACTTTGAACATAAAGGTGGCGAATGGAACCTTCTGTTCTCCGCGCATCCCAAGACATCGAATATCTTGGTAATTTGTTTGACCCATGTTTCCGCCACGATCGGATCTGCTTTCCTTAAATTCCGTGGTCCCAACTTTTCGAACCGCTTGGTTTGTGACAACCCGTGAATCGCTATCATTTCTCTCCCAGATTTTGAACACGAGTCTCCTCGTTCGATTTTGCACGAACCGCAAAAACTTCTAAACATCCCCTCGCTCATCATCTCGCTTCAGTGGTGTTGTTTCACAGGAGAGAACATTGCCCGACTGTTTGCACGCTCTCCTCGCTGGTAAAGACAGGCATCTCCACGGTCTCATTTACTCCATCAAGCAATATTCTCGATTTACATTCTCAAATACCGCTAAAAACAAGGGTTAATTAAAAATCAATATATCACATAATATCCCTATATACTCGACCAACTAACAAATAAGCTTGGTAGACACACTAGCGAAGGATTTAATCGCCTCTCCTCCTAGTTCTATTCCCATCTCCGCCAGAGATCATATCCTAAGCTCGATACCAACCGCGACGCGCCCCAAAAATAGGTATACATCACCCATTCTCGAGTTGTCAATACACGGTATGTAAACAACTACAACTTTATTATTACAACAAGAACATCATGAGTTTAAATACAAATATTATCTTCTGTATAATATTTATACTCACATAAATCCTCATCACATTTATTGATACATTATTTTACAAAAATGGTGAGGACTACTAAACAATCCTTTTCTAAAACCTTCATTCCATACCCAGACTCAGTACTCGCTATATTCTCGCCTCGAGAAAGAATGGAACAAAAAGGAAAAGGGTGAGCTCAACTAGCTTTCAAGAAAGAATATTATGACTAAGATAATATACAACAAATTATCGTTAGTCTTCAACAGGAAAAATTTAATAGAATACAATAAACAACAAGTTTCGGATCAATATTCGCAATGAAATAATAATTCATAGAAGAGTTACGTAGAGAATGAAATCTACTATAATCTATGAATTTAATATTCATCATCAAAATTTTATCCTCAAACATCAATCAATATTCATCTCAAATCAAACATTCATCTTTGCACTCACAGCCAAAGATATTCATCGATCAGTCATGTTCATCTCAACACTGCTCATCTTTGCACTACAAAGCCAAAGATATTCATCGATTAGTCATGTTCATTTAAACACTGCTCATCTTCTGCACTACAGGCCAAAGATATTCTTCGAGAAATCATTCATCTTTTGACTACGTGCCAAATATATTCAATAATATCATCATTTAAGACCGAGGATGATGAAAATATTTTTAAAGAATCTAATCCAAAGAAACAAAATGACAAGGATTAAGGATTAAGGATTCGTACTTTGTTTTTATCCATGTCCAACAATACCTCAAAATAATCATATGGTGTAAAATTCAAGAATGATCAAAACACGGATACAATCAAAGCTAGTATCCGAATAGATATTTTGACGAAAAGAAGAAATTTTATTTTTCTATTGAATAGTGCCAGATATCGTGAATAAAGGTCAGATATCGTGAATAAAGGTCAGATATCGTGAATAAGAACTCAACACCAAAGATAGAAATTCCACAAAAAACATTTTCACGCTTACGTAATAGTACTGTGAATAAGAATCGTGAATAGTAACTCATGAATAGTAACTCGTGAATAAGAACTCATGAATAGTAACCCCATATGAAAAAAGTTCCAAATTTGATAAAAACCTCGGATCAACATTTCAAAGATAATGATATCAAGAAATAATATCATTACGAAAAAAAAATAATATCCCTTACCTCAAAGAATCGAGATTTCTAAGGAAAGGTCAAGTGATGTTGAATGAAACTTGTAGACCTAACAAAGAACTCTCAAAGTATCTAAATACTCACAAAATACGCTCAATAATATAGAGAGAGAAGAGAGAAAACTTTGTTTTTACGGTGTGATTTTCAATTCTAACTTAAATTTCTATTTATAGGAAAATGTTAGCCAATTACCAGACTTGACGACCACACCGATGGCTTTACCTCCGCTACTATTGCCACCCACCACATTTTGAAATAAAATTCAAAGCACATTTCTTCACCAACCACAAGTGGGGCCCACTCAATTCTAGAATTTTCCACCAAAATCAATTATAAACCTAATTTTCGAATCCGACACCTCTTAAAATTCACAACAAATCATTCGTGCATTTTTAACGGTTCAAAATTTGTGAACATATACTCAACTTATGTATGTATAACATACCCAAAAATTACTACAATCCAACTTTTGATTAAAAATTATAACCCCAAGAATATATCTCAAAACCCCGATTTAATTTTTAATACCTCCAATCTGTAAAATATCGATAAAACACCTCAACAATAATTTCTTCATTTATAACCACATAAATAAATCCATCATTTATATCCACATAAAATAAATATTTCTTTATCATATGAATCAATAATTAATTATTCACAAATAATATTACGTAATCACAATTATGATAACCGTGTAGTTCCTGAAGCAGGGCTTTCCCGATAAGGATTTCTCCTTCATCGGCCGCAATTAGGTGACCAAACCTCTCCTCGACGTAACTTTTCTAGACATTGCTAATAATGCTATCTAATAATATTATTCAAATAATATGAATTATTGATCCGATAATGGAGATAATGCAGTTGACAATTATCGAACAACAATAATATAAAATATCAACGCAAAGAATTATCAATCAATAAAATAAAATATTGAACAAAGAATTCATGTGAAAAATTATCGAGTAAGTGCCTTCACGTAAGGATCAATAATTCAACAATCATCGCGCAATACCGCAGCCTTCGCAAGAACTAACGCCAGACATCAGATTTTAACCACCGGGTATTCCAATGGTCTTAACTTGAGAATAACTACGCCGTTATTTTTTAACCAACTTATATTTGTCGCTTTCTTCATCCAATCGCTTTCACATGGGCCCACACACATGGCTGCTATGCGTCAGCATTTAATATTCCCCGACAAAGATTTAATATTCCACGACCAAACGAATATTCCCCGACAAAATGAATATTTTATAACCACTTGTTTATTTTGAAATATTTATGTATTTAACCCTTAACTATCCACATTAATCAAATCAACCCTTACTATTTCAAAATAATAAATAAAGGAAATTCCTTTTATTTAAAAAATTTCTGGGTCTTACAAAGAATCGGTTCTAAGGAGGAGAATCACCACCCATTATATGCTACAAATGCGAAAAAGAGGGACATATCAAATCAAACCGTCCACAACAGCTTCAAGGTATGCTATAATTGTGGAAAGGAAGGACATATCGCTCGAGATTAGACAAGAATAAACCTAGTTCAATGAGGACGGTGACTCAAAAGATCGTCTCGAAAAGTCAAAGTCAACGATTCCGGAAGTGCGCTTTTTGTATCGGGTCATAATGCGAGGAACCCAAACGAGGTGATCACGGGTAAGTTATTTATAAATTCTTGCGAAGTTTATACCTTACTTGATCACCTGGTGCTACCCATTCATTTATCTCTCCTGCATGTGCTCAACGCTTAAACTTGACTCGGGAGAAATTAGACTTTGACCTATCTGTGGAAACTCCGTTAGGAGAAACTTTCATCACATCCACCGCTTATAAATCTTGTTTGATTCAAGTTGGCACCATCACCTTACCGCTGACCTTATCTCTTTAAAGATACTTGCTTTTGATGTGATTTTAGGGATTGATTGGTTAACTACTCATCATGCCAAAATTGATTGTTTTCGTAAGGTTGTTAGTTTTCATATTCCTAACCAACCTTTGTTATGCAATTCAAGCAACTAAACCATTAAAATCAATCAATCACCCATATCTAATCATAAAGCTATTCGCTTATTGAAAAACGGATGTCAAGCTTTCTTAGCCCATGTTATGGATTTGAATAAAGACACGTCAAATTTGAATAATATTCATGTTGTTATTGACTTTCCCGACGTATTTCAAGAACTTCCCTTGCCTACCCCGAACGTGAAGTTGAATTCTTTATTGATCTTGAACTCCGACAAAGCCCATTTCTAAAACCCTATATCGAATGGCTCTATTGAACTTGAGAGTTAAAGGTCCAACTACGAGGAATTGTTGGACATCGGTTTCATTCGTCCTAAAGTACATCTCCTTGGGGTGCTCCTGTTTTATTTGTAAAGAAGAAAGAAGAGGGAGAGTGCGACTTTGTATTGACTATCGGAATTGAACCATGTCACCATCAAGAATAGGTATCCTCTACCTCGTATTGATGACTTGTTTGACCAAATTCAAGGGCACAATTCTTTTCAAAAATCGATCTTCGCTTCGGATATCATCACCAAGATTAGGCGAGGATATTCCAAAGACGCGCTTTAGAACTCGAGACGGGCATTATGAATTCTTAGTCATGTCTTTCGGACCGACTAATGCTCCTCAAGACTTTCATGGATATGATGAACCGAGTATTCAAGGAATATATGGATCGGTTTGTTGTTGTATTTATTGATGACATCCTTATATATTCCAAAAGTCGTGAAGATCATGAGCACCATTTGAAGTTCGGTACTCCAAAGGCTTCGTGAAAACAAACTATATGCCAAATTAAAGAAATCGAAGTTCGGCTTGAGGAAGTAGCATTCCTTGGGCACGTGGTGTCGAAACATGGAGTATCTCGTTGATCCGCCAAGATTGAAGCAATACAAAGTTAGAGAGCAACCGAAGTCGGTGATCAAGATCGTAGTAGCTTTTTGGGCTTAAGCCGGTTATTATCGGAGATTCGTGGAAGGGTTTTCTCGAATCGCTACTCCATTAACTCAAATAACTCGGAAGGATACAAAATTCGTTTGGAGCTAAGAATGCGAGAAAAGTTTCCAAGAGCTTAAGAGGAGACTTATTTGACTGTTTCTAACAATATCATCCGGTTCGGATGGATTTGTTATCTCTGGCGATGCTTCGTGCAAAGGGTTAGGATGTGTTCTCATGCAACGTGGAAATTCATAGCCTTTATGCCTCGCGACAACTTAAAGAGTATGAGAGGAATTATCCTACTCATGATCTAGAGTTAGCGTATTGATCGTTTCCTAGCTTAAAGATATGGAGGCACTATCTATATGGGAGAAAGTGGAGATATATTCGCACCATAAAAGCCTTAAATATTTCTTCACTAAAAAAGAACTCAACACGCTGGCAATGACGTTGGCTCGAGCTATTGAAAGACTACGACCACACTATTCAATACCATCCCGAAAAGCGAACGTGGTGGTACGCGTTGAGTAGAAGATCATATCGCGAGAACGAGAGTGCGATGATGTCAAGTATACGACAGAGCCAACTTTAATAGAAAAAGTTAAGGTTGCTTTCGAGCCACCGAATCCGGAGGCGTGCGTGCGAAGAAGAAAGTACAAGAAGGAGCTATTCCTAAGCGATAATTGATGAAGAAGGAATACTTGAGTCCACTCTGAGACTTTGTGTTCCTAACGACTCGATTTGAAGTACAAGATTATGATGGAGGCACACAATACACCATTTGCAATCCATCCTGGAAGTACTAAAATGTATCGTGATCTTCGACATACATTTTGGTGGAACAATATGAAGAGAGAGATTGCAAAGTTTATCTCAATGTGTTTAACTTGTCAACGTGTAAAGGCGGAGCATCTAGTACCTAAGGGTCCGTTGCAACCACTTGAGATTCGAAATGGAAGTGAACACATTACTATGGATTTACGTTCACGGGTCTTCCTACGGTTTCTCGTGGCATCAATGCTATTTGGGTTATTGTTGATAGATTAACCAAGTCTGCGCTCATTTCTTTCTTCGACACGGAGACTTATTCACTGAACGTCTTCTTAGTATGTACGTGAATGAGATTGTGAGGTTGTATGGCATGCCTGTATCCATAGTTTCGGATCGTGACCCAAGATTCACTTCAAGATTTTGGGTTAGCTTGCAAAAAGCTATGGGCACAACTATAACATTATAAATATTACCCACAACTATAACATTATATCAAATCTACACCATAATATTCAAAAATATATTTCGAGAAAATTTAATCTTTATTCAAAAAAAATCTGGGGTCTCACAATCTCCCCTCCTTATGAAATTTCACCCTCGAAATTTACGTACGTACCTGGTATGCCGAACATGTGAGGATACCTTGATCTCACTTCAAATTCTAACCCTTGAGGTATAACCTTTGAGTGTCGAATATAATCCTTCTTATCCAAGATTTTAACACATATCTCCTCATACGTTAAATCATCCGCTATCTCGTCTGGTTCTAAATTAATAATGTGGTTCGGATCATCCACGTATTTACGTAACATTGATACGTTAAAAACGTTATGAGCACGCGACATACTTGACGGTAAAACGAGTCTATAAGCCACAGTTCCTACTCAATCGAGGATTTCAAATGGGCCAATTAAATCGAGGGTTGAGATTTCCTCTCTTCAGCAACTCTTGCTTCTAGAATAACGCTTTCTTGAACCTTCTTCTTCACATTCATCGATTCGCATGTATGTAGCTTGGCGTCTTTAACTTTATCGATTAAAGTCGATTTTACTCGTATATTCGTTATCTTCACGTGGGTCCCTAGAGTCTTTAACTCTATCTTCATCATTTGCAAGTTATACGAAATGAGTCTTTGTGTTAAGAAAATTGCACTTGTAAACGCATACGATCTTCTACTCAACACGTCAACTACCACGTTCGCTTTCCCACGATGGTATTGAATGGTACGATCGTAATCTTCAACAGCTCGAGCCAACGTCTTTGGCGCATGTTACGTTCATTTTAGTTGAAGAAATATTTTGAGGGTTTAAGAAATGAGTTTTGTACTGGGGTCAATACAAAATTCGATTTCACGCTCTAGGGGTAGGCTAAGAAGTCTTCAAGAATACGTAAGGAAATTTATTAACAATAGAAATATCATTCAAAACTATGACTCTCATCCAAGACTTGGGTAACACGTCACATTGATACCTATCAACTTGCCATCGCCATTCACAACGTCGCCTACAGAAAGTCTAGCTTTGGTGCATTCCACACAAGTAAGTCAACAACGAAAGGACCGGGGCTCTTTACTTATGGCTTGATATGACCATGATTGACTTTAGTGATTTGGTTGCTTGAATTAAGCATAACAAAGTTGGTTAGAATATGAAAGCTAACAACTGACGAAAAGCATGATGAGTAGTTAACCAATCGATTCCTAAAATCACATCAAAGGCAAGTATTTTCAAAGAGATACGATCGACAGGTAACGTGAAAGTGTTGATTTAAACAAGATTTATAAATAGTGGAGGTAATGAAGATTTCTCCCAACTGAGTTTCAACAGATAAATCAAAATCTAACTTCTCCTGAGTTAAATTCAAACATTGAACACAACTAGGTGAAATAAAAGAGTGAGTAGAACCCAGATTCAACACGGTATAGACTTCACAAGAGTTTATGACTAACATACCCATGATAATTTTATTCGGGTTCTTTGTCACGAAAAAAAACGTTCTCTCTTAAACTCTAAACTTTGACTTTTCTCGGGACTACCTTTGGTGCCTCCATCCTAGTTTGAACTTGTCTTGGTGAACGACAAAATCGGGCTAAAGTGACCTTCTCTTCCACAATTATAACATGCTTTGGGCGACGCATGCTTTGGACCGATGTGTCCCTCCCTCCGCATTTGAAGCATATGATAGTAGTCGTTCTCCTTCCTTAACAACGGGTCTTTGGTCTTGACGCCTTTCCATCATTGTTGAATCTCCTCTTCTTGAAATGTCCATTCTTATTGTTTTGACCATGATTACCACCGAAGTGGTTACCATTTCGGCATGTTGATTTCCTCTATGCTTATTATCATACGCACCGATGACATCAAGTATCACCTGTGATTATCATTTCTTACGCTTGCTCTCTTTTAGTTGCGTTGACTCGTTATCGCGCTCCACTAATCGAGCCCTATTTACAACATCCGAATACAAACATAGTTTATGAGAAAGTAGATATTGGCGTATCTCCGGCTTCAAACCTCTTTAAAATATTCGCGCCATTCGCTCCCTCATTATCGACCAAATGGGATGCAAACCGGATAACTCCGCAAATTTAGCCTCGTATTGCGACACCTGTCATATTATTTTGTTCCAACTTGATAAACTCCACCTCCTTCATGTGACGAATACTTTCGAAAGTACTTGTCGTTGAATGACTCTTGGAACTTCTCCCAAGACATCTTGAGTCGTCGTCGGGTAATGCGTTTATAAATTCCCACCAAATGATCTCCTTCTTCACGCGACATAAAGGTGGCAAAAGGAACCTTTTGCTCCTCAAGCATCCCAAGACATCAAATATCTTGGTGATCTGCTTTAACCACGCCTCACCTTAAGTGGTTCAAAGCTTTCCCAAAAACTCCGGTGGTCCCAAATCCTTGAATTGCTTAGCGGTGACCAACCGTAGGTTACCATCGTTCCACCAAGACATGGAAATGAAATACTTTCGCCGTTGTTGCATGAATTGCTCCTTAAACTGCTTAGCGGTGACCGTCCGAGAGTTATCAGTATTTCTACCTGCATTTTGAACAGGAGCTGCCTTCACCTATTGTTGCATGAATTGCATAAAGCCTCTGACCATCCCATCATTCACCATTTCATCGGTGTTATTGTTTTCATGAGAAGTATTGTCCTCTGGTTGCACATTATCCTGATTATTGATCTGTGGAGACTCAACGGTCTCTTGTGCTCCATTGATAATCTCAACATTCTCGGATGCCATTTTCAAACACTGCCACAAAATTAAGGGTTAATTGACATACGAAATATATTATCACTATACTCGTAATCGATAAATCAAATACCAAAAAAACTTAGTAGGTCATATACTAATGAAGGAATTCCCCGCCTCTCTCCTCCTAGTTCTTATCTCACATCTTAGCCAGGATCATATCCTAAGCTTTGATATCAATAAATGATGACCCCAAAAATTAGGTATACATCACCCATCTTGGGTCGCCACTTACACGGTACATAAATTAATACAATTTACTAATACAACTATCGTGTACAATACGACAAAACATAAATCGTGAGTTTGAATACAATTATTGTCTACTAGAGATTATACAAACTCAAAAGGAGTACTCATTACAATTATTATCACACTATTTCACAAAATAGTGAGGACTACTAATGCTATCCTTCCGACCATCACTCCGCCTCCCAGGCTCGTCCAAATTTATATTCTCATTTCACGAAGAATGGGTGAAAGAAAGGGTGAGCTCAACTAGCTCAAGAAGAAATATTATGACTAAGATAATGCGAATAAATTATCATTAGCCTCCAACAATGTTAAACCGATAAAATACAATAGACATCAAGTTTAATCAAGCTAGTGAACAAGTAATCCATTAAAAGAGTCAAGTAGAGAATAGAATCTACTATCTTTTATGATTTAAAAGTTTTTCATCACTTTTATCACGAGACTCAAATTTTAATAAATAATCCACATCATTAAATCATCCCCGCTACAAAAGCCAAGGATATTCTTTAAGATCACGACCACGAATTATCCATGCACTACAGCCCAAAGATAATCGTGTTTTCATCAACCATTCCCGATCATGCCATAAAACAATTCATCTTTGCTCCTCGGTAAGAGAATTCATAGCCATAATCATACCAAAATTGTCCATCAATGCACTACGGGCCAATGAGGACTTTTAATTTTACATCATTTGTAACATTACGATCATGATTATAAAGAATAATCCTCGGTCATAATCATACCAAGTCCATCTACGCACTTCAAAGCCACGGATGACTTTCAATATAACATAAACATGAGGATGATGACAATGATATAAGAATTCAATTGAACAAGTTCAAGAATTAATTTGTCCAGAACCAATAACGTCCAAATTGTCAACACGATATCGCTTTGTAGAGAGTAAAATTCAAGAATGCTCGGAAGAATATTTTCACGAAAAGATCTTTGGATGAAGTACAAATATCGAGGATATTCCACTAATTTCATGAAGTATAGAAGTCAAAATTTTAATCAACCGAGTATAATACTAGAATGGAATAACAAAAGATATCACCATGCGCGGTACTTGATGTAGGCGGTTATTTCAATGTATAATAATAATAACGGAACCAGCCGTGAAATTCACAATCGAAGCGATGTGTTCCAATGAATAATAAATGCGGAATAATTAATGATGGAACCCGGTCCCAGATATAAGACGCATGATATTCCGACGCGGAATAATAAAGACGGAATAATAAAAATGGAACCAGTCCCAACAGATAAAGATGCAGACGAGATATTAAACCGAGAATAATAAAAGATGTAATAATGAAAGAATGTCACCAAGTATAGGGTAGCATGCGTATCTGAGTTATTCCAATGAGCAATAAAGAAATGGAATAATGAAGTTCTCTTCTTGAATACAAAAGAATAATATCCTTTACCGTAAAATAATACTTGATATAAGAGTAGTGAAGTAGCGAAAAATTTTCTTCTATCTCTCTATAGTCTCTCTCTATAGTTTCTCTATAGAGTTCGTTAATTAATTAAAGAAAATAATAAAGGAAAGAAAGCTTCATTTATAGGAAAATGGAATGCGTAAGAATTAATCCATGAACGGTCCAGTTTGATTTACTTTAATCGACGGTCCATATTTAAAGAAAAATCTTTTAAATAAAATATAATATATTCTATTTATATAAAAAGATTTTTACTACGCAAACACTATCGCAAGCACTATGCAAATACTTATGCATAATAAAATATAATATATTATATTTATAGAATAACTTTAATAAAGTATTACATTTTTATATAAAAAGATTTTACTATACAAAACACTTATGCATAATAGAATATAATATATTCTATTTATAGAATAACTTTAATAAAGTATTTTGTTTTATATAAAAGATGTTTCTATTTTATTACGTGAATAAAACAAAACTTCTAAATCAACAATAATTGAATAAAATAATGTGAGATACTACGCAACAACTATTGTAGTAATAATTGAAACAAAACTAAGTGACTTCTCACATAAATATCAATAATCAATACTGCGTACTACTTTACTACGCAACAACGCAGATTCTTTGTTTCTTTTACAACCGAGTAGTTCAACAAGATCAACGGTAAAACTTCCGCCGTTATTTTCAATAAAATATTTTTATGTCGTTTTCTTAATCCGACAATAATTCCGTTAATAAGGGTCCACCAATGATTGTGTAAATCAATCTAATATTTTCTCGCTTTAAAACGAATATTCCCCACCAATCGAATATAATATAACAACTTGCATACTTTATAAAATTTATAAATATTACCCACAACTATAACATTATATCAAATCTACACCATAATATTCAAAAATATATTTCGAAAAATTTAATCTTTATTCAAAAAAAATCTGGGGTCTCACAAGATAACTAAAAGTTTAAATTTTAATTGCACATATCTTATTTCCTAATTATATTACATATTTTATACAAATAAAAAACTTAATTACTCGTTATAATTAAGTCATGCAAGATACCTATAAAAATTCTTAACATAAAAAAGCCTCACCAAAACTCAAATTACTGGGTATTTTAAAATTTTAGATTACTAGTAACAAAATTTTGAAATAGTTTGCCTTTTTTTTTTTTTGTTGAGGTTATATAGTTAATGTTAATGGTTGTTGTGAGTATTTACTATTTAGTACAAATTCAATATTACTGATATATTTTTTTTAATATTTATTTTTTACCTAGATGGACATATAAATTTAGCCAAAAAATTCATGTCAAATTAAACTCAATACTTTATTAAATTACGAGACAATAATTAAGAATATACCAAAATACATTTAAGCTATAATCAATTTAATAAAGTTTATTAAAAGCTTAAATACTTTTATAAATAATAATTAGATATTCAATTACTAAGAATAAGAGTAAAAACTAATTATTAAATCAATTAACCCTAATAATAAACTACAATTTAAGACATCATGCTTCATATCATAAAGTGATCGAGTTACTTAATTAAATTAGACAACATGTCAATAAATCAAAAGAAAAATCAAATCAATTGAAATTAAACTAACAAATAAACACACTTTACATTAGTAATAGGGGATTGTTATTTTTACAAATTCTCTTTTTAAATGTGCGACTTATTTACTATTTATGTGAAAAGATTGTTGTGTAAATATCAGTTACCTAATAATTATACCAACCATGGGCTAAATCATGTTTTCAAAGAGAGACAAAATTTAACACCAAAAACCAAAAAAATCCTAACATAAAAATGAGACCAATTCCAAATCATGTTCATTACTTTTGAAGTCTTGAGATGTTTATTGAGCCATTGACTGTATAATCAAGTAAATAGAAATTAAAATTATAATTTTAAAATTAATAATTTTAGAATTATATTCTCATAAATTATAACAAAAAGTAACCTTATTTAAAGACGTGAATAATTTAATTTTTTTTATAATAACTGCAAACAAATATGGGCCAAGTATTATTCATACAACTTTCTTAAATATTTTTTTATTATGTTTCAATGCAAGTCCTCATCGTCCACTTTGCAACTTGCATGGGAATTTCTTCGTTTGTTCAAAGGTTAGAATAATATACATACATATACAAATATACTCGTTGCATCAACTATATATATATATATATATATATATATATATATATATATATAATAATTAATGTTCATATTGACCAAATTCGATGTTCCCCTTTCATTAATCATTTCAATTAAGAGAACACTATTTTTACACGTATTTTTAATATTTTTATACTCTTTCCGTCCCAGGATAAAAATTATTGTGGACTTTTTACGCATATTAAGAAGATAAATGAAATGACAAAATTACCCATAATAATGTCATTAAATATGAAAAGATAATTATAATAAAAAAAGTATGAGATATTTAATGTTACGGGTATAATAAAAAAATATGTGTAAAAATTTAGTTATTAAAGGAAAATAGACATTTAACATGAGATCTAAAATAAGATTAATAAAAACTTTTATCATGGAATGGGAGGAAAGATAATTTTTTCTCGTATGAAGGTGGAATCCACTGTATGCTCGTGCGAGAGAAGATCATGTGAAAATATTAGTTTTCTTTCAATTAATATGAGTGTAATTAAAGCATATATATTGAATGGAAAATATTATTTTGATATGTGTTTTTGATATTTTTAGATAGTTACTTCTCATTTAAAATATTATAAATATATAAAAACAAATTTTGCCGGCCGCTATATATTTTATTATAAATATATATAAAAAAAAATTGGTGTTTTAAAGGAACAATGTGACGGAATACAAAATAAATTACACGGTTTTAATTTTGTGACCCAAACACGTGCAAACGTATGAAACATTGACTCTAGCTAGTAGCATCATCATAATAATAATTGAAAACATGGGTGTTTTAGTCAATTTGGTCAGTTTAATGATAATTTTTTTTAAGTAAAATTAATAATGGTCTTATATTTCTTTTTCTATATAAAAAAATAAATATTAAAATGAGACTCAATATTACACATAATTACTCCCCCCGTCCTATGATAAAAGTCCTTATTACTATTTTGGGTAATCCCATTTTAAATGTCAACTTTCATTTAATAACCAAATTTTTACACATTTTTTCCTATTATCTTAAATGGCGATTAAATATCTCATATTTTTCTTATTCAATTTCTCCCATATTTAATAAGTATGGAGAGAATATTTTGAATGAATAAATTAAAAAAGTCACTTCTCACCTATATCAAAAAAATTAATGACGTATTATTATGGTTAATTTTGTCATTTCATTCATTTTCTTAATATCTTGAAAAAGTTCATCGAACTTTTATCCAGGACGGAGAGTATTTTTAGTCATATGTCATTATCACGCCATCAATTTTCCAATGTGACAATATCAATTTAGACGTAATCAGAAAAAATTCTCTAATGAAAAAAATTGAGAAGACAATCTCCGAAGTGAAAAAAAATTAAATCTCCTAATTGAAAGAATTAAGAAAACAATTTTCAAGATGAAAAAAATTAAAAATTCAGAGTATTAATCCATATGTATGCCTTTGATGAAACTAAAGATGGCAATATATTTCTGCTATGTTCATCATATTACATGTCTATTATAATTTCTTGAATGGCTTTTTACTCTTTATTTTTTTAAGTTGATGAAATTGTAATAATAAATTTGAGAATTGTGTTATTTGTAAACGAATATAAACAAATTTGGTAAATTTAATGAAATATATATATATAATCAACATCCATCAAAATACACAGAAATAAAAAAGGTATAAAACCACAAGGCATAATAAATATCGTCATTTTTATAAATGTTTAAATTTATGCTTAACAGAGAAGTTCACCAAATGAGTAATACGTTAACAAATCAGTTATTTTATTGCAGAATGAAATAATAATTTTGTGAACAAAACTAATGTTTCAATTGGGAGTACAGCAGCACTGAAGAGGGGGATCCCCACTCCTATTCGTGCACTCACCACCCTGACCATAGCCATATATAATACAATATTTATAGCAGCTGGGAAATTTATCACACTGGCCTATACAATGTGGGCCATTCTGTTCCTGCATATCCTCCATAAATTTGCTGCCTAACCCTGCAAAAATATATATATATATATATATAATAAATAAGATATTAATTAATGGATTTAAGTTTAGCCCAAACTTGGAATATTATGTTATGTTATATTATTCTATAAAAGGAATAAAATAAATGAAAATAAGAATTTTATTTAACAAGAAAGGAAGTATCAAATATTCATGCACAAATAATTGGAACTGAACAATAATACAGAAAAACATAAAAAGAATTAATTTAAAGGATATTTACCGAAAGTGAGAAGCAGTACAAAAATGGAAATTCCAACCAGAAAGCACTTAGCAGAACCAGATGCGCCATAGCTAGCCATAGTGTGTGCTTACTTTGCTTGTACTACAGATGGAGTTTGCAACCTCAGGCCTTTGACTTGTTTATATAAGAACGGACCGATATCATTATTAAATATTTATAATCCCTAAATTGGATATAATTTTGCTTTTATAGTAACAAATTTTTGATAATAATTGTATTTCTTAATAAGTGTGCAAATGCATATAATTTGGGATGGCTGGATATAGAGTATTATTTATCAGATTGTAATAGTTAAATTATAAAAAATAATAATTTCTCATCATAATCAGATGGCTAATTAAGTTGTTTAAAAATGATACATAATTTTAAAAATAACTATATTTTTTATTAAAAAATACACCTTGTTCTGACAATTTTGATTTAGAATTATTTTACAAAATCTGGATTTAAAATATGAATTTGATTGACCCTAGTTTTTTTCTTCTTCCTTTATCGTTTTGACTCACTTACATTGCATAATTCCAAATGTTTTGAATTTCCATGAATTAATTGTTCTAGCAACATTAATTTATGAAAATAATATATATTGCGAATGTTTATATAGATTTTTTGGTTTCTAGTTATGTGAATAAGTATTAGAGCATTTACAACAACTTTCTTATATTTATCCCTACTATTGGGTCATTCTGCAAAATAGGGATTCAATTTTTTCATTATTTATCCAACAGGTTCCTTATATTGATTCCTTAAATAATGAAATTTAAAATTTAAAACTTCCAACGGTCAAAATATCAAAGTAATTATAATCTTATAATTTATAAAAGAGATAGTATAATTTATCAATTATATTCCACTTTAAAATAATATTTATTTTATTTTAAATTTTAAGTAATTTAATGGAGTGAGTATTGAATGGATTGTAGTTGCAAATGTACATAAGATCAATATTAACTTTTAAAAGTTAATTAATGGTACTTTTATAATATTATAATTATACTTGACATAAATTAATTAAATTTATATCAATTTTAAATTTAAATACGTTTGAAATTAATTTTAAAAAAATAAGTCAATATTAAGTTTATAATTTGAAAATGAAGTAGTAAAAAAATGTCAAGATGAGTATGATTGATGAGTTGTCCACTTAAATGAGGGTGTGAAATGTCATTTTGTATATATAGAGAACAGTCTCTTGACTCCCTCACACTGGAGAGTAAATCCTATATAGAGAGTCAAATAAGGATAAAGAAACTGTTGGATAATAATTTGTTGATGTATTCTTCAAAATTAAGGATATATAGTTAATTAAAAAAAACTGTTGTTAGATGAGTCCCTCTTATAATTTTATCTAATATCATGTATTGAAATGTTTTGCAATTATAATTGGACACAAAATTATTGTAATACACTGCTTGACTATTAATTTATTAAATTATTTAATTTTGTTATATGGAAACTAATACCACTATAGATTGATATCTAACAAAGTGTAAAATCACCATTTCAAAATTAATCGAATTTACATTTGACATAAAATTAGTGGTCATATAAATCATTTTCCCATATACAATATGTGAAACAACCTGTGAGCCCGGAACAAATGAATCAAATCTGATCCATCCATGGCCCAATAGTAAATGTCACGACTGAACGTATTATTACTAGTTACTTAAACACAAATTTACCCGGAACAAAGCTCACCAACGAAGGAACTATTGGTATTTTTTAAAATATCTTTTAACGTGGGAGTGTGGTGTTACATAATATATCCAGAAATAGAAAAGCAAATATATATATATATATCTTAGAATCATAGAATCAGAAGAATAGTAAGCATTAGATTTTAAAGCTTACTCAAGTAGTGAGTAGTGGAGGAAGATATTTAGATTTCTTGCCAAGTACAAGAGCTTTGGTATCTGGAAAACATTCAATCCCTGAAATTGCTGTAATTTCACCGGTACCGGACACCTCAATCGGGTAGCGAAGAAGATGGCTTGGAAGGTCTTCAACAAACGTATCGTCCGAATATAAAGCCAAATTTTCATCAGCAATTGCGTTTAGTTTTCGAATGCAATCAAGACTCTCTGGATGGTAAAATGCGCCGTAGATATGGTTAATATGCTCACACCATAAGGCCATTCTGAAACCAAATACTTTGCCACTTGCCGGTTGATTTGCTGCTAGGTGATGCGGCTGGTAGCCTCCCGTTGCAATTTCTGTATCCCTTGCTCCATTCATTGATCTTTCGTTGATATTTGCAGAACCAATGATAATGTATTCATCATCAACTACAATCAACAAAAACTCGGTTAAAAAAAAGCTATTAATTAATAAATGCGTGAAGAAATTCACATATATACCTATCATCATTTTTGAATGAACATAGATCATGAAGCGGCGTGATTGTTGAGCTCTACTATAATCAGTACCAGGCTCTGGTCTCTCTTGAGGCACATACTCTCCTGCCCATGGCGTCTCACGATTTCCGAGGCAAAAGAATGTCAAATAGTCCCTCGGGCTGGCCTCGAGTCCTTTACCTTGAAGCGCAATTGCAATGTCCTTATACATCATCTCCACTGTCATCCTTTGCCAATCCAATATTGCCTGAACCGAATCACTCTCAGGAATACCTTCAGGCCACATTGGAATCACAATGTACACACTAAATCTCTCCCCTGCATTTATCTTACTTACAATCTTTAGGGAAAGCTCTTTGGGTATAAGATGTAATGCATTAATATCCTCAACTTTAATATCATTTGATTTCCAGTCAAATGAGCTTCCGAGAAAGTACTGATTCTCTATATAAATGAAATTTTTAGCTCGTCGAATCGCGTTTATGTAGGCATCCTGAATACTACGGTCAATGACATTGTCCTTTCCGCTTACAAGGCCTATAGCAGCTGCTTCTTCGGGCTTTTCAGGGAAGCCAAAAGCAGCACCACCATCGATAGAGCGAAAAATCTGAACATTCCACGTGTCGGGGTTTAGGGAAGTTGTAACTGCGGACGGGCGTATAATGATCTCATCAAGCTCAGATTGTGAAAACAGAAATTTGTTCCCTACTTGTTTTTTCCACCTTTGCTCAAAATTGTACAAAACATCCCAAGCAACTGGCCCTTCTAGCCTGCAATGTATGTCATGCCAAGGCTCCCTCGGTCCGCCTTTTTTGATCGATGATCCTGGAAAGTTAGGCTGATGGAAGTCGTCGTGATGCACGGATCCCAATGTCTTAAAAAGAGAATGTTCCCCATTATCATAACGACCATCACAAAGATCTATCCCACCAACAAAGCTCACAATCCTTCTTTTGCTTGACCCTCCTACTAAAACTTCATTATCCACAATTACCGACTTCTGATGATGAGTAAACATGGTAGAAACCTCAATCCCCTGCACTATACTCCTCCCACCATCAGGATTCCGCGGGCACAAAAAACAATGCACATTCGTGCTCCGAAAAAAATCCCATGCTTCTTGATCATGAGTTCCCATTAGGCCATCTTTTTTAAGTTCCTTAAGAGAAGTTCTGTCATCCCAAACTAGCATAAGCACATTTACGCCTTGGTTTGCCTTCTTCTTAAGAAGCTCGCCAAGCGTTATGTCCCCTCCGGCCTTGGGCCTCCTCGGATCCCTTATCAAGGTGAAATTAGTATAAACAGACCACCCAGTTATATAAATCAAAAACTTAGCATTATTAATTGCATCAAACATATCTTCCCAGCATCTTTGAGGCTCATAATACCCTTGGGACTTGAGGTACTCAGTGTGAGCATCATCTAAAACATGGGCATCCGGGTATAGTGAAACTTGACATCCTTGCCTTTGCTTAAAAAATGTGTAGGGTACACCTCCAAATGAAGGGTTTTTATCCCTTGTGACCAGTTGCTGTCTTGAGTGGCATTTGAGAACTGTAGCTTGACATGGATTTTGGAGCCTATAGGATTGCGATCCTCGTCTAATATATCGAGCCATCGGTCTATTTCATACCCACTTAAAATTGCCTCGACAGGTAGATAAGCTCTTCCTAGAAGTATTGCCCCAATGGGATTACCATCTTTCACTGTGAATACTATGTTTGACACCATATGGGCGCAATATATGTGGAAATACTCGTACCAACGGGGGTTGGACGCTTCATTATTTATCATTCTGGTCCGTCCAACCCTCGCCTTTTCCAAATCAACCGTTGCATAGAGTCTGGAACCAACAATCTGTGAAGAAGTTGAAAATATTTCAAGTGTTGAAGATATGGACTAATATGCATAACATTTTAATGTCAAACTTTTTTTGTGGCTGCATAAGTGAATGAAGGGAGCATTTTGCAGATTACGCAATGATGCAAGAGCATGAAATTATGAAAAGTCCCTTCCCTTGTAGGGTTTATGTAAGATGATAAATTTCTACATTCAGATGCTACATTGATAGAGTATTTATTTATGAAGCCTTCCTTCTGGTTTTGTAGTAAAGTAAATACAAGTGCTAAATTAGATTGTGGCATGATGAAGGAGCTAGTACCTCTGGCCGGCACAGGATTATCCTCTTGACTTGGGATAAAACCTTTCTTGTTCTTCTTTGTGGATGGGTAGTCTCCAAATTTCCAGCAAAAAAATAGTAAACAAGACAAAAAAAAAAAATTGATGGAACAATTAAGAAGCAAGAACAAATTTGTTTTAATATTGTCTCTTATTTTGTAGATTATATAACATATGCTTTTAATTTGTAACTGAACTTCTGTCTAGTTATATGTTTCTACAAGGAGTCCCAGTTACAAACTCAAGGATAAAGTTATTGAGTATTCAGCTTAATTACCAGTGATAGCATAAAAATGAAATATTTAGGATGGTAAATTTGAGAAAATTTATCAGTTTACACTACCCTCAAATGGAATGGGAATAAATGTTTGTTTTTATTTTATATAAATCCGACTATTTTTGTAATAAATAACAAAATTCAAGAAAATAAATTGGCCTTGTATTCTGTTGTCACAAAATTTGGAAAAAAAAAACATGATACAACTAGAATTAATATGTTACATACATAGACAAACTCCCTCCCACTCTTTGATGTTTTAAACAACAGACTTGTAGGCTATCAAAGAAACATTTATTCTCAATATATATATATATATATATATATATATATATATATATATTCTTCTGAAATTAATGTACTTTAAATGCTAATTAAGTAATAATTCTCAGTGCATATACACAATATCCTTATATAAAAATGTAATATGTCCAGAATTTGTTTGGAATATAAGAGAAGAGATGTGTACCTGGGCACATAGACCAATACCGCATCCAGTACCGAGTCTATCAACCTCATAAATGGTTGCATGAAGCACCCCATGTAGCAAATGTGGAACCATGGCCTGAAAGCTTGCAATAATATATGTGAAATACAATAAACAATTAAAACAACCAAAAATAAATTACCAAAATAAATGCATATGAACACACACACACACACACACACACACACATATATATATATATATATATATACACACTTTAGAACATACCTGTGATGAAAAATCTTGTTATGTGACTTGAAGCTCTAAATTTGTGAAAATACTTAACATCTCCAAATAGTACTATGCATGTATGTATATTGAAGAGAATATATAAGGCAGTCTTGCTTTGAAGAAATAGATTTCCTTTGTCAAGAGGATTCCATTTTCATGATTGAAAGATTAGAATCTCATGCATGCATTAAAATTCTTAAATAAATAAAATATTAAACATATAATACACACACACATACTTCCACCTATCGATTAAAATACCTTCCTTTCCTTTCTTAAGTCCAAATTCATGTTACCTTAGTTTCAAAGATTAGAATCAGAATTACATCACCTTATTTTGAAGTTATTTTTAAGATATATGCGCATAAAAAGGTAATCCAAGGTTAACATTTTGTGCTTATTTTGAAAACAAGAAGAAGAAAAAGAGAAACAAACATTTAAATATTGAAGCCCACATAACTTGTATGTTATTTTATTACTGGTTTAAACTGTATATATGAATCCCAATGGATCTAAATTAACACACACACACATATATAGAGACACTCATTTATCTAAATTAACACACACACTTATTTATTATTCGGTTATATCCGAATGAGCTATTTGATTCGGATAACTCACCTATGAGCCTGAAGTAGCTGAATATTACAAACAACGACGCAAGAAATAAATCATGAAAAAGTTACATCTAGTAATTAATTGACTTGCTTATTATTTGGGAATTATGATTTGCTTATTATTGTAGTAGAATGTAATGGATTATGCTCCGCCGTGTAGTGATCACAAGTGTTGAATAATATATTCTTGAAGTTGAGAATGAACTTGTTTATCCCTTATGCGATTATTGACTTTAATGAATTCAAGTAATTGTGGAGTACACTCATGAGATACTTCTAAAGTTGGAATCTCGTCATGTGTATCATAGGTTGTTGGTTCTTAATTTTCATATCGTTCATCTTCAACGATCATATTATGTAATATTATGCATGTAGTCATAATTTCTTTTAGTGTTGTTTGATCCCAAAAGCGTGCATAACCACGAACGATCGCAAAACGTGCTTGTAGTACCCCAAATGCTCGCTCAACATCATTTTCTAAGCACTTCTTGAGTCTTAGCAAATAGTTTTCTTTTATTTCCCCGAGGTGCCGAAATGGTTTTAACAAATGTTGCCCACATGAGATATATATATATACCATCAGCAAGGTAATATCCCATCGTGTACTCATTTTTATTAATTGAGTAGTTTATAGGTGGAGCATGTAAGACCCCAAATTTTTTTATGAATAAAAACAAATTTTCTCTAATTATTATTGTGAATAATAAGATGTTAATTTGATATAATACTTTGATTATGGGTGAAATGTGCAAATTTTGCAAAATAAGCAAGTGGTAATAAAATATTCATTGTGTCGTGGAATATTCTTTCTGTCGGAAATATTATTTACGACTACAAGCAACCATTCAGGGGCCCCATAACGGATAATCGCTTGGATGAAGAAAACGATAAAGTTTGGGTTGTTATAAATAACGGTGTAGTTATTCTAGTTAATGCTAACATCGTTGAATACCCGCGGTTAAAATACGATGAATCGCATGGTTGCACGAAGAAGCACACCAGATTACATACAATGATGTTGAATTATTATCCTTACGTAGCAAGCCACTACTCAATAATTGTTACATGAATTATCGCTCAATATTTTATTTTATCGATTCAATAATTGCATGCGTTGATATTTTATATTATTGTTGTTTCAATAATTGTCACCGCACAATATTTCCCATTATCGATCAATAATTCATATTATTTGAATAATATTATTAGATATCATTATTGGCAATGTCTAGAAAGTTCGCATCAGGAGTGGTTTGGTCACCTAATCAATTGCTACCAAGATGAGGAGAAATCCTTATCTGAAAGCCCCCTTTTCCGGGAATGCATGGTTGTCATAAATGCGATTCGTAATATTATTTGTGAATAATTAATTATTGATTCATATGATGAGGAATTATTTATTTTATGTGGATATAAATGATGGATTTATTTATGTGGTTATTAATGAAGGAATTAATCTTTGAGGTGTTTTATTAGTATTTTTTCATTTGATTAAAGTATTTAAAATCATCCATTTATGGATTTCGAGTATTTTCTGTTTGGAATTTGGAAAAACTCAAAGCTACAAAGTTGTAGAGAATTCGATTTCGTGTGGAATGGATATAAAATTCTTATTTTTCTGATAAACGGGCTATTTTCTATGAATTATTAAAGTTTCTGATTATTGTTTAAATGATAAAACATTTTGAAAAATTCTAGAATCGGTTGGTGAGAAATGTGCTCAATTGAATTTCAAATGTGGTGGGTGGCAATAGTAATGTGTAAAGCCATCACTTAGCGAGTTAGTCTTCTATGGCGTTTCTAAGCATTTTCCTATAAATAGGTGCTTAGTTAGAATTGAAAATCACACCGTAATTCATAAGTTTTCTCTCTCTCTCTATTCTCGAGCGTATTCTTGTGAGTATTTTGATACTTTGAGTGTTGCTATATACTGATGCAAGTTCCTTCAAAGACTATATCCAAAGATTCCAACCGTAAGTATTATCTTTTTTTGAGGTAAGGGATGTTATTTTCTTCGTAAGTGATATTATTTCTTCAATATCATTATCTTGAAATATTGGTTGGAACTTTTTATCAAATTTGGAACTTTTCATGTCTGGAGTTACTATTCATGAAGTTATTATTCATTAGTACTATTCACGAAACATGATGATTTTTCTTGTGGAATGTCTATCTTTTGGTGTCTGAGATTACTTATTCACGTATACTCGACACTATTCACGATACTGACACTTATTCAATTAATAATACGGCACTATTCAATCTAAAAATGAAATTTTCTTCTTTTTGTCCAAGTTGTCTATTATGGTTACTATCTTTGATTGTATCCATGTTTTGATCATTATTTTTGAATTCTGCTTCAAAATGGGTTATTTTGGAGTATTATTGAACTTGGATAAAACTGTAATACGAATCCCTAATATTTGTTCTTTTATCTCACCGGATTCGTTCTCTAAATGTTTTCATCATCCTCGGTCCTTAATGATGATACTTGATGAATATCTTTGGCCGTAGTGATGAATGATTACTTGATGAATATCTTTGATGTAGTCTGAAAGATGAATTTACTGATGAATATCTTTGGCCAGTAGTGCAAAAGATGAACAAGTGTTGAGATGAACATGACCAACCGGTGATACAAATGAATATCTTTGGCACAGTAGGTGTAAAGATGAATATTTGATTCAAGATGTATATTGATTGATATTCTTTGGGATAAAATATTGATGATGAACTTTTAAATCTTAGAAGATAGTAGAATTCTTTCTACTCTTGACTCTTCTAATGGATTGCTTATTCCATTGTAGTTGTTGATCTAAAACTTGTTATTCATTATATTTTATCGATTTTTTTCCTGTTGAAGACTAATGATAATTTGTTGTATATTATCTTCGTCATAATATTTTCTTACTGGGCTAGTTGAGCTCACCCTTTCTTTCACTGTTCTCTTTAGGAAATGAGAATATAAATTTGAGACTAGTCGGGGAATGGATCGACGGCTCGAGATGGTTGCATTAGTAGTCCTCACTATTCTCGCGAAATAAATAGATCAATAATTGTAATGAGGACCCTTTTGAGTTTTTATACTATCTATTAGACAATAGTTGTATTCAAACTCACAGTATATGTGACGCCCCCAAAATAGGTCCATTCCATCCAACCCATTCTGAGTCGCCAAATACATGATACGAAATAACTACAAACTTTGTTAATACATTTGTCGTGCAAAATACGACAACATATATATATATGAGTTTAAATACAATTATTGTCTTCTAGATAATATACATACCAAATAAATCCTCATCACAATTATTTATACATTATTTTACAAAATTGTGAGGACTACTAAATAACTCTCTCTAGAACCTTCATTCCATACCCCACTAAGACTTTCGCTATATTCTCGCCTCTCGAGAAGAAAAATGGAACAAAAGGAAAAGGGTGAGCTCAACTAGCCCAAAGAAGAATATTATGACTAAGATAATATACAACAAATTATCGTTAGTCTCCAATGTGGAAAAAATCTAATAGAATACAATAGACAACCAGCTTTTAAATCAATCTTCGCAATGGAAATAATAATTCATTAGAAGAGTTAAGTAGAGAATGCAAACTACTATCTTCTATATATGAATTTAAAAGTTCATCGTCGATATTTTATCCCTATAACATCAATCAATATATATCTCGAATCAAATATTCATCTTTGCACTACAGCCAAAGATATTCATCAATGTCATGTTCATCTAAACACTGCTCATCTTTGCACTCTACTGGGCCAAATATATTAATCGATCGATGGCCATGTTCATCTCAACACACTGCTCATCTTTACACTACGGCCAAAGATATTCATCAAGAAATCATTCATCTTTACACTACAGCCAAAGATATTCAAGAATATCATCATTTAGGACCGAGGGATGATGAAAAGTATTTTAAAGGAAACGAATCCAAATGAAACAAAAAACAAATATTAAGGATTCGTATTTTAAACAATCCAAGTTCAAAAATACTTCATAAGTAATCGAGTGGAGTAAAATTCAAGAATGATCAAAACATGGATACAATCAAATCTAGTATCCATAATAGATATTTTGGACAAAAAGAAGAAATTTCATTTTTTGAAATAAGGTCGTATTCGTGAATAGTCAAGTATCGTGAATAAGAACTCGACACCAAAAGATAAAATTTCACAAAAAACATCTTCACGCTTCGTGAATAGTACTCGTGAATAGTAACTCATGAATAGTAACCCCGACATAAAAAATGTAAGACCCCAACTTATTATTAATGAAATTTAATTTTCTCTATTTATTATTTTGGAAATAGTAAGGGTTGATTTGATTAATGTGGATAGTTAGGGGTAAAGTACGCAAATATTTCAAAATAAGCAAGTGGTTATAAAATATTCATTGTTGTCGGGGAATATTAGTTTGGTCGTGGAATATTCGTACTGTCGGGGAATATTCATACGACGGCGCAACCATGTGTGGGCCCCATAACGGAAAGCGATTGGATGAAGAAAACGACAAATATAAGTTGTGTAAAAATAACTTGGCGTGTTATTCACAGATAATACCGTTAAAATACTACTCGGTGGTTAAAACACAAGAAGACACCGGTATTACACCAATTATTGATTCTTACGTAAGAAGGCACTACTCAATAATGGTTACAGATGAATTATCGCTTGAAGATTTTATTGATTTAATAATTGTTGCGTTGATATTTTATATTCTTTGTTGTTTCAATAATTGTCATTACACGGTATTTTTCATTATCGAAGCAATAATTCATATTATCCTAATAATATTATTAGATAACATTATTGGCAATGTCTAGAAAGTTCGCATCTAAGGAGAGGTTTGGTCACCTAATCATGCCACCAAGAAGGAGAAATTCTTATTGGAAAGCCACCTCTTTCTCAGAACCGCCTGTTGTCAATATTGTGATTCATAATATTATTTGTGAATAATTAATTATTGATTCATATGATGAGAAAAATATTGATTTTATGTGGATATAGATGGAGAAAATTTTATATGTGACAATTGTTGAAAATTGAAATTTTATCTTTTTACGATAAAATAATTATTTAAATATATTATTATATTTTAATAATATAATAATGGTGATATTTTTACAACGAATGTGGGATTTATGAGTATACGAGGAGGAAGAGTAGTATTTTTGTTGCAATAAATGTTTAAAAGATGTTAAACATGCTCTGGACCCCATTTATCGATCAAATTTGATTATACCAGTAAAATCGTCCGCTTGTGGATTTCGGTCAATTTCTGTTTGGAATTCGAAAAACTTTCTTCTGAAAAGTTGTAGAGAATTGAATTTCCTATAAAAACTCATGAGATTCAAATTTTTTGATAAAAGGGCTATTTATTATGAATTATTGAAGTTCTCGAGTTCAAATAATTGATTTTGGAAGTTTAAAATAATTTAAATTAGAAAACGCTTTTGATATGTTTGGTGGGCTTGGTTGGTTGTTGAAATGAGCTGATTTCAGTTTATAAGAATGTGAGTAGGAAAATTTATATATATTAATATATTAAATTTTCTGCGCTTTGTGTTCTAAACAATTTCCTATAAATAGGTGCTTAGGTTAAATTGAAAATCACACCGTAAACTCAAGTTTTCTCTCTATATTATCGAGCGTATTCTTGTGAGTATTTTGAGTATAATTTGAGTATTGCTATACGGTGCAAGTTCAAGTCATAGCTTATATCCGTGTTTCATTTAAGATCTGATCTTTCGAGTAAGGGATATTATTTTTTCATAATGATATTATTTCTTCAATATCATTATGTTGAAATATTGATCTGAAGTTTTTATCAAATTTGAAACTTTTGGTGTCGAGTTACTTTCATTAACGATACTATTCACGTATTCACGACCTATTCATTTAATCTGACATACTATTCATCGAAAAATAAAAAATTTCTTTTCGTCCAAAATATATATTCGGATACTAGCTTTGATTGTATCCATGTTTTGATCATTCTTGAATTTTACACTACTTGTGATTATTTTTGAGGTATTTTTGGACGTGGATAAAACAAAGTACGAATCCTTAATCCTTAATCCTTGTCATTTTGTTTCACCGGATTCGCTTTCTTTAAAAATATTTTCATCATCTTCATCTTAAATGATGATATTATGGAATATCTTTGGCCTCAGAGTAAAGATGAATGATTTCTGAAGAGTATCTTTGGCCCGTAGTGCAAAGATGAACAGGTGTTTAGATGAACATGACCAACTGATGAATATCTTTGGCCTGTAGTGCAAAGATGAATATTTGATTTCAGATGTATATTAATTGATGTTACAGGGATAAAAGATAGACGGTGAACTTTTAAATTCATACATAGAAGATAGTAGTTTGCATTCTCTACTTAACTCTTCTAATGAATTATTATTTCCGCTGCGAATATTGATTTAAAAACTTGTTGTCTATTGTATTCTATTAGATTTTTTCCCTGTTGAAGACTAATGATAATTTGTTGTATATTATCTTAATCATAATATTCTTTACCGAGCTAGTTGAGCTCACCATTTTCCTTTTGTTCCATTTTCCTTCTCGTGAGGGCGAGAATATAAGCAGCATTTAGCAGCCTGGGTATGGAATGAAGGTTCTAGAGAGTTGTTTAGTAGTCCTCACCATTTTGTAAAATAATGAATCAATAAATGTGATGAGGATTTATTTGAGTATAGATATTGTACAGAAGATAATATTTGTATTCAAACTCACAGCTTTCTTGTTGTAATAATAAAGTTGTAGTTGTTTCGTATCACGTATGACAACCTCGTAATGGGTGATGTATACCTATTTTGGGGCATCACGCTTGGTATCGAGCTTAGGGATATGATCTATGGCGAGATCTGGGAATAGAACTAGGAGGAAAAGACGAATAAATCCTTCGCTAGTGTGTCCTACCTAAACTTATTTATTAGTTGGTCAATATATAGGATATTATGTGATATATTGATTTCCTTAATTAACCTTGTTTTATGACGATGATTGAGAATGTCGAATCGAGAATATTAACAATGGAAATGAGACCGGGGAGACGCCTCATGTACTCACCAACGAGGAGAACGCAGCACAGTGGGAATGTTCCTCCCGTGAACAACACCACTAAGGCGAGATGATGATGAACGATGGATAGAAGCTTTTTGCAGTTCATGCAAAATCGATTTGAGGAGACTCGTGTTCAAAATACGTGAGGAAATGATAGCCCGAATTCACGGGTTATCACAACCCAAACAGCTTCAAAGAGTTGGGACCACTGAATTTAAGAGAAAGCCGATCCGATCACGGCGATGAAAGTAATATCACACAAGCTCAATCATGTTTGATGATAAAGCATATACTTTGTAATAATCTTATTCATTTATTAATAAAAGGTATTAATTTATTAAAGGCTTTTAATTATCTACATGATCTTTGTTTTTATAATATGTGATAAACCCATAGTTTTAAGCAATGCTTTTAGAATAATGATGATGATCATTCTAATGAGATCTAAATTCTTAAAAGCTTAAAACTAAAATAGTTCCCAATCATTGGATTACTAAATTGGGGATTAGTGAATCCGGATAGATTGGTACATACGTTGTTTTTCATTGGATGAGGATGATTGATCTCACGATCATTTGTGTGGAGACACTAAAAGCAAGTATGTAGGTGCTTATTAGAGAATAAGTTCAATCGAACGTGGCTCGCTAAGGAATACCTAATGGAGTTTTATTTGCTCGTCAATAGAATTCTCAGAAGTGATAGTAGTACAAGTGATCCTTGACTTGAGATCATCATAATAGATCTCAGTGTATGATGAGTTATACTTTGACTTATTCCTTAAGACCCTTGTATATATCAAAGGGTATGCTTGGGTATAATAAGTCAGTATATGGAGATAATGTATGATCAATAAAGAATCTACCACTTCATAAAAGAAGAGAATGTCCTATGTGATTCGATAAATGACAACCCAAAGAGTCCTCGGCAAAGCGTAATGAAATTAGAAAGGAGTTTCTAATTTGCATTATTTGGAGTTAATGCATTTAAGAGTCGAAATACATATAATTAAATAAAATAAGACTTGACAATGAATTCCATGTCTTATATTTAATTGGGACATCAGATGGTGGAAGGATTGAATTGTGCAGACGTAAATTATTTACTCAAAGGTTCTTTTATGATTAATGTTGAAATCTATATTATCCTGGAAAGTCGCGATCGCTAGGGAGGCTTATCCTTATTGTAGAATAAATATTATTTAAATAAATTAATTGTTTAATTTATTTATTTAAATAAGATTAGAATTGTTCTAATTGATTTATTCACAACCTATTAATATGGAGAACCCAAAGGGTCACACCATAAAAGGAAGAATAATTATTTAAGAAGTTAATGGCATAATCGTATTAATATGTTAAGTATATTTAATTTAATCTATGGTGATAGAATAAATTAAATAGCTTAATATTTATTATTTAATATTTTAGAAATATTAAATATAAATTAATAAGAGTGAGTCTTATTAATATTATTACAATTATTATTATTTTAATTTCTAAAAGAGTTTAGGAATTAATTTAATATAAGTACTCTCATTTATTCCTAATTAGATTAGGAAGGAAAATTAATTAAAGGAGTTTAATTAATTATCCCTAATAAGATTAGGGAGCTTAATTAATTAAAAGAATTTAATTAATTAAATAAAACCCAATTTCTTAATTGTTAAGGAGGGTTGCTTACATCAATAAATAAGAGGAGTCTTATTATGGGTGGTATGGGTTGTTGACTTTTAACATACGTAATAATTCCAAGTTTGTTGAGAGATAATCTTTCTATAGAGATAGAAAAACTAGGGTTTGAGCCAAAAACCATCTTCAATTTTTCTTCCTCCTGGTGGATCACCTCTAGAGGCCAAACATTTGGGTGGCTAACGTTGATCAAAGGAAGGAACCAAACCCGGATTCAAGATCAACGCGAAAAGGATTTGGAGGTGAACTCAGACTCTGCGGAAGCTCGATCTTCAAGGTATGATTTATTCTTTATCTTTTCGCTTAATTAATAATCGTATATAAAGGATGATCCGGGGTATATGGTTTGTAAATTTTTTAAACTCGATTTTACACGCTCGCGACTTTTATGCAATTTGATCAAGGTTATGAATATTACAAACCTAATGTTTGGCATCGAGCCAAACCTTTATGCGAATTATTAATTATTTTAATTTGATATGTATATTGATATGTATTTAATAATTTAATTGGGCATAATTTTATCAGATAAAATTTAAAAAAAAAAAAAAAAAAAAAAAAAAGGGAATTCGCGAATTTACAATTTTATTGCCTGGGTCTTTGATTCCTTGCATCACCTAAGGTTCAGCAGGATTCATTTATTTTTTTTTGTTAAGTGGATTCACCTGCAGCTGGCATGTTTTCTTTTGAGATTAACATGCAGGAAAGTTAACATGGCCCATGAATCACTTTTTAAAACATCCAGGATACATGCACGGTTTTTTATTTTTATTTTTTTTTTTTAAAAAGGTAACGGATATATATATATATATATATATATATATATATATTATGGTTATATATATATATATATATATATATTA
This sequence comes from Panax quinquefolius, assembly GCA_020205615.1. Classification (NCBI taxonomy): domain Eukaryota; kingdom Viridiplantae; phylum Streptophyta; class Magnoliopsida; order Apiales; family Araliaceae; genus Panax; species Panax quinquefolius. Next base: position 23,372,755 of record CM035162.1, read on the forward strand.
CGAATATATATATACATATATATATATTCTTAATATTATATAATTAAAATAAAAGTTTATTTTAATTTTTAAAATAAAAGGTTTATTTTAATATTAAAATATAAAGTTTTATTTTAATTTTAAATAATTTTATAATTAAAATAAAAAAAGTTTATTTTAATTTTAAAATAAAAGGTTTATTTTAAATATTAAAATAAAAGAGTTTATTTTAATTTTAAAATTAAATTTCATGCTAACTAATTAGAGTTGGAATTGGATTCCATGATAACTAATTGGAGTTGAAATCGGATTTTATTTTTCCTAAAATAAAGGAGTTTATTTGTGAATAGGAAGTAAATCCATCTTTCCTTAAATAAAGGAGTTTATTTAGATATGAAATAAGATTTCATATTATTCAAAATAAAAGAGTTTATTTGTGAATAGGAAAGAAAATTCATGATTTCCTTAAATAAAGGAGTTTATTTAAATATGAAATAAGATTTCATATTATTCAAAATAAAGGAGTTTATTTGTGAATAGGAAATATAATCCGTGTTTGCTTTTAATATTTTTTTTATGGAATTGGATTCCATAATTAATTAAAATAAAAGAGTTTATTTTAATTAGAGATTTTTTTATTACATGGAATTGATTCCATAATTAATTAAAATAAAGGAGTTTATTTTGATTAAAATTTTGATTAAAATAAAATAGTTTATTTTATTCAAAATTGATAAATTAAAATAAAATAGTTTTATTTTGATTTAAATTTGGATTAAAATAAAGGAGTTTATTTTGATTCAAAATTAGATTTTATACTAACTAAATTTGCCCATTAAATGATATCAATATATATATTAAATGTTTATTATTCATGAGATGAATGTTATTTATCGATGATACTATGATGTGTATGATAATAAATGGGATTGATTATGACTATCAACCAATGTGATTGGATTTTATTTTAGTTGGATGCATTTAATGTATGGGTTTTATTAAATGGGGTCTCACAGACTGCGCCTCTCTAATTTTTCTTAATGTAAATTCTATCTCTCTCCTATGCATTCCCTCGATCACGATCAAGGTTTCATTTATTTTAAATAGTTTTGTAATAGGAATAGTTAGAATTAATTTTGAAGAATTGAGATCAAGGAGCAAGGAGACTTGAAGACCCGTTTGTTATGGAGTCCCAGGTTTAAATGTAATAGTTATATTTAAATATTATTTCTCGCACCCCTGGGGTTTGAATTTTAGTTCACTTGGTGGCTCTAAATAAACCAAACTAGAATAAAAGTCCATAATCAATCCCGTAGAATATAGTATTCTATATGTGCATGCTTATACTATATATATATATATATATATGCAAACATGCTTCAGATGTTAATTAATATGACGCGTATTTTATATATATATGTAAAATGCTGCGCTAAACAAGATGAGACAAATTAATAACAAACCCCTCAATTTTTATATTAAGTCCTGTTCAAAGATATTTGAATATCGAACGTCGCTTTCAAAGATGATAAAATTAATAGAGTATTAAATATTTAATATGAGTTTGTTGTGTCACCACAAGGCAAGTATTAAGTATTTAAGATGTTAATTTATCACATTTGATGCTTATAAAGAAAATTGAACAATATTATTTTGTTGTGTCACCACAAGGATGATATTTTTCTTTTGAATATACGGAGTGCTAGTTTTGACTTAACTTGGATAATTTTGATTCTGATGTGCCACCACTGATCAAAATAATCTAAGAGGCAAAATACAAGGAGTCAGATAGTTGATGTAATTGACAAAAGTTGTCTACCTATTTATTTATATATAGTTTGTTGTGTCACCACAAGGCTATATACATTTGAAATGGGATCCTTATTCTCACTAGCAAATCTTTAATTAGATTTTTTTAAACTATATAAGTGAGGGTAATATAGTTTGAAGAAAATAGTGGGAGATACCAATTTAAAACAAGACCTAAATTATTTTGGTAATTAATAAAAGAATGTATGTTAAAATGTTGTTAATTAAAAATTCATTTCATGTAATTTTACAATGTCTAAAATTACTATCACTGCAAGCATATTAGATGCTAAATTAATCGGACCGAATTAAATGATTGGTTAAGGAATTTGAGAATAGTTCTCATATTTGAAAAGCTATCTTATGTCCTTAATACGCCTATCCCCACGCAATGGTTGCGCATAATGCCTCTGAGGAAGAGATTGCTACTTTTAGAAAGTGGCAAGATGATGCACAATTGCTCAATGCATCATGCTCGCATCCATGAAGAACGAGCTTCAAGTCACAAGACGAAACTATGGATGTTCTACTATATTCCCGCACATCAAGTAGTTGATGGTGAGGAAATTAGGGCCCGATAGATATCGAGATATCTAAGGAGCTCTTCCGATCTAGAATGGCCAATGGCACTATAAAGACAGATAAAAAGTTCTTAACATAATCAATTTGATTGATCAATTAGACAACTTGTTTTGTCATGGATGGAGAGTTGAGCCAAGATTTGATCTCGCACTCACTCCTGACTCTTTCACAATTGTTGTGAATTTTCATATATGAACAAGCTAGATATCGCCTCAATTTGATTTGCTTAACATATTGAAAAATGTTGAGAGTCACTTTCCAACCAAGAAAGATCAAGTCTTACCGGTAGGGGCAAAGGATCTTCTCCAAAAGAAGAACGATTCAAAGAAGGTAAATAGAAAGGCATAAACAAAGGATAATAAGAACAAAACCGATACGGATAGCAAAGGAGTTTGCTTCCACCGCAATAAGCCCGACACCGAAAGAAATCATGAAGCATCTTGCAGAGGCTAACCAAAGAAGCTTAGTGAAGTTTCTTTACAATACGCTTTTGTTCATGATTGAAATAAATTTTTCTTTAAGTCAAGGTTCTACTTGGGTATTGGATACCGACTTTGGTTATCATAAATATAGATTTATGAAGGACCAAGTTGAAGTAAAAGCTAAACAAATATAAGTAATCCTACGTGGAAAATGAAGCAAAGGTCACTGCATTAGCCATAGAAACTTATAGTTTAAGATCGCCACTTACGGCAAATCTATTAAGTCGATAAGTTGTTATTGTATTCCAGCTTCGTTAAAAATATTATTTCCAATTTATTGTTGGACAATGAAATCTTTGGTATTATAATTAAGAACAATTGTTGTTCTATTTATAATAATAATGTTTTGTATAGAATCGGAATATTACTTAATGGATTTTATATACTGACTTACGTGAAAATAATTTTACAAATTGAACAAACTAGTATAAGAAAAGGAGATGATTATTCAAAGAGTTGAATGTGTGTATTTGTTGAATACAAGTGTGAATTATTTGAAAGGTTCAAAGAATTCAAAAGTTGAAACAAATTGGCAAAGTATTAAGATTCTTTGATTAGATCAAGGAATAAATACTTGTGCAATAAGTTTCTAGATCATCTCAAATGGTTTTCTCATAATGGACACATCCTCGATACGCAATAATTGATTGATGTATCTGAATGAAAGATCGTACCTTGTTGGACATAGATGCGATCCAAAATGATTTTACCGACATTCCAAAGATCCTTCAGGGTCATGTCCTAGAAATGGTCAGCATATCTACTTAAAATGGTAACCTCAAAATCCAAATTTCAAGACTCCATAAAAGTTATGGACAGGAGGATTCCTAATCTTAAGTATGTTAGATAAGGGGTTGTCCAACTTATGAAAAAGGATTCAAAGGATAAGCTTGGGACAAGATTTTATAAGTTAATATCTGCTGGGACATCCTAAAGTAAGTTTAGGGTATATGTTCTATAATTCTACTTAGCAAAAAAGGTGTTTGTTATTAAACACACGCCTTTTCTAAGATAAAGGTGTTTATCATTGAAGGGCTAGTGGGAGGATAATAGATCTTGAAGAGTTCAAGAACCACAAAACACTATAAGTCAAATAAAAGGAACCTCAGTAGATGAATTCCTCACATCACAAACCGAATCAGAAATCGGAATAGCACCAAAGATACCTAGAGGTATGGATTCATCATGGATGATGATGATGAGGTACACATCATAGAAGATGATGATCCGAGTTACATTCGATGAGGTAAGACTTCTAGTGTACAAAAGGGTCATGGGGAGCGCCGTGAAATTTCTAGTATTATATGTTGATATACTACGGATGAGGAATTACATACCAATGCTACAATCAAGAAAGATAAAGTTGTCTAAACATTCCTCCATGAATGATTTGGGAAGAGTATCTTAATTGGGGATAAAATCTATATAGATAGATCTGAGAGGATGCTCGACTTAACCCAAGGAACGATATTCATTTGATGCTAAAGTCGCTTAGCATGGCAACTCAAGAGATGTCTCATGTTGATGAACCATGGAGTGTATCTCTCTTAATAGTCCCCATAGACTCAAAGAAGAGAGATTGCATGAGTGACAATCATGTATGCGATGAAATATACGAGACACGATGTCGATCACTCATATTACGAGAAGATCACTTGTAAGACGTTGAAAAACATCTTAAAGTGCTTAACCCCAGACTAAAGGATGTGATCATATTCATGGTGGGTCTAAATTAAAACTAGAGGCTTAACAGACTCAAGTTTTTCTACGTACTAAGATGACGTAAAATCCACTTTTAAGGTAAAAGCGTTATCTTGAACAAAGGGTGCAAAGTTGAATCGGAAAGGTTCCAAAACAAAGAAAGAGTTCATTGGTTTAGTGATAAAGACAAAGTAAATAGCTATAAATGAAGCTACAAGTTGATTGTTTGGATTAAAAGTTCATTACGTAAACTAGAATAGTTCCTAAGTCTCATCTTGGATTTAAACATGTGTTGTGGCACTTTCATTTGATTATTAGAATCATCGAAGATGGGAATCACTATAGAGATAGTGGACTCTCATGAACAACATTACATATCCATTAACTAAAGCTTATCCAACAAAGGATAATAATCGCCACTTAGAAAGAAGAGTATAAGATACTGATGGCGATTGGCTTTAGTGCAAGTGGGAGATTGAAAGTAATATACACAAGCCAATCATGTTTGATGATAAAGCATATACTTTGTAACAATCTTATTCATTTATTAATAAAAAGGTATTAATTTATTAAAGGCTTTTAATTATCTACACGATCTTCGTTTTATAATATGTGATAAACCCATAGTTTTAAGCAATGCTTTTAGAATAATGATGATGATCATTCTAATGAGATCTAAATTCTTAGAAAGCTTAAAACTAAAATAGTTCCCAATCATTGGATTACTAAATTGGGGATTAGTGAATCCGGATAGATTAAATACATACGTTGTTCATTTCATCGGATGAGGATGATTGATCTCACGATCATTTGTGTGGAGACACTAAAGCAAGTATGTAGGTGCTTATTAGAGAATAAGTTCATCGAACGTGGCTCGCTAAGGAATACCTAATGGAGTTTTATTTGCCCATTAATAGAATTCTCAGTAGTGATAGTAAGACAAGTGATCCTTGGACTTGAGATCATCATAGTATCTTCTGTATGATGAGTTATACTTTGACTTATTCCTTAAGACCCTTAGGGTATATCAAAGGGTATGCTTGGGTATAATAAGTTGTACATGGAGATAATGTATGATCAATAAAGAATCTACCACTTAATAAAGAAGAGAATGTCCTATGTGATTCGATAAATGACAACCCAAAGAGTCCTTGGCAGGGCGTAATGAAATTAGAAAGGAGTTTCTAATTTGCATTATTTGGAGTCAGGCATTTAAGAGTCGAAATACATATAATTAAATAAAATAAGACTTGACGAAGAATTCCATGTCTTATATTTAATTGGGACATCAGATGGTGGAAGGATTGAATTGATCAAGAACTATTTACTCAAAGGTTCTTTTATGATTAATGTTGAAATCTATATTATCTCGAAAGTCGTTGATCACAGGAGGCTTATCCTTATTGTAGAATAAATATTATTTAAATAAATTAATTGTTTAATTTATTTATTTAAATAAGATTAGAATTGTTCTAATTGATTTATTCACAACCTTTAATATGGAGAACCTAAAGGGTCACACCATAAAAGGAAGAATAATTATTTAAGAAGTTAATGGCATAATCGTAATAATATGTTAAGTATATTTAATTTAATCTATGGTGATAGAATAAATTAAATAACTTAATATTTATTATTTAATATTTTAGAAATATTAAATATAAATTAATAAGAGGAGTCTTATTAATATTATTATAATTATTATTATTTTAATTTCTAAAAGAGTTTAGGAATTAATTTAATATAAGTACTCTCATTTATTCCTAATTAGATTAGGAAGGAAAATTAATTAAAGGAGTTTAATTAATTATCCCTAATAAGATTAGGGAGCTTAATTAATTAAAAGAATTTAATTAATTAAATAAAACCCAATTTCTTAATTGTTAAGGAGGGTTGCCTACATCAATAAATAAGAGGAGTCTTATTATGGTGGTATGGGTTTGTTGACTTTATAACTACGTAATAATTCCAAGTTGTTGGAGATATACCTTTTCTATAGTAGATAGAAACTAGGGTTTGAGCCAAAAACCATCTTCTTGAATTTTCTTCTTCTTGGTGGATCACCCTGAGGCCAAACATTTGGGTGGCTAACGTTGATCAAAGGAAGGAACCAAACCCGGTGGATTCAAGATTGAACGCGAAAAGGATTTGGAGGTGAACTTGTACACGAGGAAGCTCGATCTTCAAGGGTATGATTTATTCTTTATCTTTTCGCTTAATTAATAATTGTGCATAAAGGATGATCCGGGTATATGGTTTGTAAATTTTTTAAACTCGATTTACATGCGCCCAATTTGACTTTTATGCAATTTGATTGCGTTATGAATATTACAAACCAATGAAATGAAACATGGGTCAAGCAAATTACCAAGATATTCGATGTCTTGGGATGCACGAGGAACAGAAGGTTCCATTCGCCACCTTTATGTTCCGCCAGCGAAAGATCATGGGAGTCTCAGGGAAGCGTACCCAAATTCGTGACTCAAAGATGTTGGGAGACATTTCAGAATTATTTAATGACAAATACTTTCCTAAAGTGTTCAATATACGAAGGAAGTGGAGTTCATCGATTAGAACAAAACAACAATGACTAAGGTCTCAAAAGACGAGGCAAAGTTTGCAGAGTTATCCGTGTTCAGACCTCATTTGGTGGAGAATGAGGAACGTATGACGCGGATGTTTCGAGAGGTTCAAACCCAAAGATACCTATCAATATCTCATTTCTCATAAATTTTCTCTATTCAGATGTTGTTAATGTGGCTCAATTGTTAGAAGCGAGATAACGAAGTATATTCAACCGAGGACCATAACCGGATCGTACTGTAGATAAAGCAGCGGTCACGTAATAATGATAACCAAATGAGAAAGAAATGCATCGGACAAAAATGGTAACCACTCTGTGGTAATCATGGCCAAAAAAATAGAAGGAAGCGAGTCGGGAGGAGATTTTAAAAGAGAAGATTTAACAACGATCATGTGAAGACGACAAAGGCTTGGCAAAGAATCTAGTTCTAAGGGAGGAGAACGACCACCGGTCATATGCTACAAATGCGAAAAGAGGACATATCGACCAAACCGCCCACAACAGCTTCAAGGTATGCTTATAATTGTGGAAAGGAAGGACATATCGCCGAGATCAGATTATGCAGAATGCGAAACCTAGTTCAATGGGGATCGGTGACTCAAAAGATCATCTGCTAAAAGTCAAAGTCAATGGTTCCCGGAAGAAGCGCTTTGTTGTGGTATTTGTCAAAATGCGAGAACCCAAACGAGGTGATCACGGTAAGCTATTTATAAATTCTTGCGAAGTTTATACCTTACTTGATACTGGTGCTACCCATTCATTTATCTCTCCCCAATGTGCTCAACGCTTAAACTTGACCAAGAAATTAGACTTTGACCTATCTGTGGAAACTCCGTTAGAGAAACTTTCATCACATCCACCGCTTATAAATCTTGTTTGATTCAAGTTGGCACCATCACCTTACTATTGACCTTATCTCTTTAAAGATACTTGCTTTTGATGTGATTTTAGGGATTGATTGGTTAACTACTCATCATGCCAAAATTGATTGTTTTTGTAAGGTTGTTAGTTTTCATATTCCTAACCAACCCACTGTATGCAATTCAAGCAACTAAACCATTAAAATCAATCAACCATATATCTAATCATAAAGCTATTCGCTTTATTGAAAAACGGATGTCAAGCTTTCTTAGCCCATGTTATGGATTTGAATAAAGACACGCCAAATTTGAATAATATTCTGTTGTTATTGACTTTCCGACGATTTTCTTGAAGAACTTCCGGCTACCCCCAAAACGTGAAGTTGAATTCTTTATTGATCTTGAACCCTGCACAAAGCCCATTTCTAAAACCCCATATCGAATGGCTCCTATTGAACTTCGTGAGTTAAAGGTCAAACTACGTGAATTGTTGGACATCGGTTTCATTCGGCCCTAAGACATCTCCTCGGGGTGCTCTGCTTTTTATTCAGTAAAGAAGAAAGACGGAGTATGCGACTTTCAGATTGACTATCGGAATTGAACCATGTCACCATCAAGAATAGGTATCCTCCTCCTCGTATTGATGACTGTGTTTGACCCGATTCTGCAGGGCACAATTCTTTTCAAAATCGATCTTCGCTCGGATATCATCACCAAAGATTAGAATCGAGGATATTCCAAAGACCGCCTTTCGTAACTTCAGATGGGCATTATGAATTCTTAGTCATGTCTTTTGGACTAACTAATGCTCCTCCGCGCTTTCATGGATATGATGAACCGAGTATTCAAGGAATATTTGGATCGGTTTGTTGTTGTCTTTATTGATGACATCCTCATATATTCCAAAAGTCGTGAAGATCATGAAAGCACTATTTCGTTTGGTACTCCAAAGGCTTCGTGAAAACAAACTATATGCCAAATTAAAGAAATGCGAGTTCGCTTCGAGGAAGTAGCATTCCTTGGGCATGTGGTGTCGAAACATGGAGTATCCGTGGACCCGCCAAGATTGAAGCAATACAAAGTTAGGATCAACCGAAGTCGGTGGCCAAGACGTAGCTTTTGGGCTTAATTGGTTATTATCGAGATTCGTGGAAGGGTTTTCTCGAATCGCTACTCCATTAACTCAAATAACTCGAAAGGATACTAAATTTGTTTTGGAGCGAAGAATGCGAGAAGAGTTTCCAAGAGCTTAAGAGGAGACTTATTTCTAAGACTGTTCTAACAATACCATCTGGTTCGGATGGATTTGTTATCTACAGCGATGCTTCAGGCAAAGGGTTAGGAATGAAGGTTCTAGAGAGAGTTGTTTAGTAGTCCTCACCATTTTTGTAAAATAATGTATCAATAAATGTGATGAGGATTTATTTGAGTATAGATATTGTCTGAAGATAATATTTGTATTCAAACTCACAGCTTTCATCATTGTAATAATAAAGTTGTAGTTGTTTCGTATCATGTATTAACAACTCGGAATGGGTGATGTATACCTATTTTGGGGGCGTCACGGTTTGATGATATGTCCCTCTTCCCAAGATTTGTAACATACGACCGGTGGTCTTTCTCCTCCTCGGAACCGGTTCTTCTTTCGACGCCTTCATACGGTCGTTGTTGAATCTCCTCTTTTAAAATCTCCTCCCGACTCGCTTCTTCTATTTTCATGGCCATGATTACCACCGTAGTTGAGTTACCGTTTTGTTCGTATTCTTCTTTCTCTCCGGTTATCGTTATTCTTCGATGATCGCTATCTTCTGATATAATCTCGGTTATGGTCCTCATTGAACGTATTACTGTTATCTCGCTTCTAACAACTGGAGCCTCGCTGACAACATCTCTAATAGAGAAAAATTTATGAGAATGAGATACTTGACGATGCCGTTTCAAACCTCTCGTAAACATCCGCGTCATACGCTCCTCATTTTCCACCAAATGAGGTGCAACTCGAAAACTCCGCGAACTTCGCCTCGCATCGGGACACCGCCATGTTATTCTCGCCCAATCTAATAAACTCCACTTCCATCATATACGACGAATACTTTTAAGTACTTGTCATTGAACTGCTTCTCAAATGTCTCCCACGACATCGCCGAAAGTATTGATGGGTACGCTTCACGATTCCCACCAAGAATCGCCTCGCCACGGAACATAAAGGTGGCGAATGGAACCTTCTGTTCTCCGCGCATCCCAAGACATCGAATATCTTGGTAATTTGTTTGACCCATGTTTCCGCCGCATGATCGGATCCGCTTTCCCTTAAATTCGTGGTCCCAACTTTTGAAGCGAATCGTCATTGTGATAACCCGTGAATTGCTATCATTTCCTCCGTATTTTGAACACGAGTCTCCTCAGATGATTTTTGCATGAATCGCAAAAAGCTTCTAAACATCCCCTCGCTCATCATCTCGCTGGTGTTGTTCACAGGAGGTATATTGTCGACTGTTGCGATTCTCCTCGTTGGTAAAGACAAGCATCTCCACGGTCTCATTTACTCACTCACGCATTTCTCAATGACATTCTCAAATCCGGCTGGGTTAATTAAGAAATCAATATATCACATAATATCTATACTTACTAACCAACTAACAAATAAGCTTAGGTAGGACACATTAAAGAAGGATTTACTTAATCCTGGATTCTTCCGATCTCCGCCATGAGATCATATCCTACTCAAATCTTTGACCGCATCATAAAATAAGGGTTAATTAAGATAGGTCCATTCCATCCAACCCATTCTCGAGTCGCCAAATACATGGTACGTAAATAACTACAACTTTATTAATACATTTGTCGTGCAAAATACAAAAATCATATATACCGTGAGTTTAAATACAATTATTGTCTTCTGACAATATACATACCCAAATAAATCCTCATCATAATTATTTATACATTATTTTACAAAAATGGTGAGGACTACTAAACAACTCTCTCTATAACCTTCATTCCATACCCCGACTAAGACTCGCTACATTCTCGCCTCCCGAGAAGAAAAATGGAACAAAAAGGAAAAGGGTGAGCTCAACTAGCCCAAGAAGAATATTATGACTAAGATAATATACAACAAATTATCGTTAGTCTCCAACAGGAAAAAATCTAATGTAATACAATAGACAACCGCTTTTAAATCAATATTCGCAATGAAATAATAATTCATTAGAAGAGTTAAGAGAGAATGCAAACTACTATCTTCTATATATGAATTTAAAAGTTCATCGTCGATATTTTATCCCCGTAGAACATCAATCAATATATATCTGAATCAAATATTCATCTTTGCACTACAAAGCCAAAGATATTCATCAAGTCATGTTCATCTAAACACTGCTTCATCTTCTGCACTACGGCCAAAGATATTAATCACCTATTATGTTCATCTCAACACTGCTCATCTTTGCACTACGCCCAAAGATATTCATCAAGAAATCATTCATCTTTGCACTACAGCCAAAGATATTCAAGAATATCATCATTTAGACCGAGGATGATGAAAAATATTTTAAAGGAAACGAATCCAAAGGAAACAAAAGAACAATATTAAGGATTCAGATTTTAAACAATCCAAGTTCAAAAATACTTCATAAGTAATCGTAGTGGAGTAAAATTCAAGAATGATCAAAACATGGATACAATCAAAGCTAGTATCCATAATAGATATTTTGGACAAAAAAGAAGAAATTTTATTTTTCTATGAATAAAGGTCGATTCGTGAATAAAGGTCAGATACGTGAATAAAGGCCGTGATACGTGAATAAGAACTCGACACCAAAAGATAGAAATTTCACAAAAAACATCTTCACGCTTCGCTTAATAAGACTTTAATAAGAATCGTGAATAAGAATCAGTAATAAGAACTCGTGAATAAGAACTCGTGAATAAGAACTCCGTGAATAAGAATCCCACATGAAAAAGTTCCAAATTTGATAAAAATTTCCAACTAATATTTCAAAGATAATGATATTGAAGAAATAATATCATTTTCGAATAAAATAACATCCCTTACCTCGAAAGACAAGATTTCTAAATAAAACACCTGATATAAAGCATGACTTGAACTCAGCACCGTAGATAGCAATACTCAAAGTATACTCAAAATACTCACAAGAATACGCCGATAATATAGAGAGAGAAAACTTCAGCTTTCAAAAGATTTTCAATTCTAACCCAAGACCCTATTTATAGAAAAATGCTTGTAACACCAAAGTAGAAAATTTAATAAATTAATATTATAATTTTTCCACAACTTCATACACACACTAACAATCTGAATTCAGCCTCCTAATCACATGTTAAATGAGTTTCAAAAATGAAAAAACGTTTTTCTAATTAAAATATTTTAAACTTCCAAAAATCAATTATTTTAACTTCTAACTTCAATAATTCATAATAAATAGCCCTTTATCAAAAAATTCAAATCTCATGACTTTTTATAGGAAATTCAATTTCTACAACTTTGCAGTAAGAAAGTTTTTCCAAATTCCAAATGTAAATTGACCAAATCCACAAACGGGACGATTTTACAAAAGCTATAATCAAATTTCAAATAATAAATGGGTCCACCAACACACAAAAAATGTGTTAAACATTTAATGCCACAAAAATACTCTTCCTCCTCATATACTCATATATCCCACATTCATTATAAAATATCACCATTATTATATTATTAAAATAATATATTTAAATGAATTATTTTATCGTAAAAGATAAAATATTAATTTTCAACAATTGTCACATTAAAATTTTCTCCATCTATATCCACATAAAATCAATATTTTCTCATCATATAAATCAATAATTAATTATTCACAAATAATATTACAAAATCACAAGATCGACAACCGTGCGCCCTGTGAAAGAGGGGCTTTCCAATAAGAATTTCTCCTTATCAAGCCAAGCAAATTAGGTGACCAAACCTCTCCTGTATGTAACTTTCTAGACATCGCCAATAATGTTATCTAATAATATTATTCAGATAATATGAATTATTGTCTGATAATGAAAAATACCGTAAATGACAATTATCAAAACAACAAAGAATATAAAATATCAACGCAAAGAATTATTGAATCAATAAAATAAAATAATGAATAAAATTCTATCGTAATAATTATCGAGTAAAGCCTTCACGTAAGAATCAATAATTGGTGCAATACCGCAAGCTATCTTTCAACAACGCCAGATTAGTGTGTTTTTTAACCACCGAGTATTCCAACAAGATAATTGTGAATAACTACGCCATTATTTATAAACAACTTATATTTGTCGCTTTTCTTCATCCAATCGCTTCCAAGCTATGGGGCCCATAAAAGATCAAGGCTGTCAGCATTTAATATTCCCCGACAAAGATTTAATATTCCACGACCAAACGAATATTCCCCGACAATAATGAATATTTTATAACCACTTGCTTATTCAAAATATTTCATGATTTTACCCATAACTATCCACATTAATCAAATCAACCCTTACTATTTCAAAATAATAAATAGAGGAAAATAAATTTCATTTATTAATAATTTGGGGTCTTACAACCTCCTCCTTATGAAATTTCGCCCTCGAAATCGACGACGCATTTAGTGTGTTTTTTTCAAGATGAGAATACCTCGCTTTCATTTCGCTTTCCAACTCCCGTGTCATTTCCTCAATAGCATGGTTTCTCCACAAAACTTTAACTTACATATAACCCCTCGGACATGTGATATGTTTATATCTTTCCTATCCAAGATCTTGATGTACACTCCTCAAATACGTTAAGTCTTCTATTATCTCGTCCGATTTTAACTCAATGACGTGGTTAATCGTCTTATCATCCACATATTTACGTAATATCGATACGTGAAAAACAATGCATTCTACATCTGCCATTACTTCGCGTAATAATATCTAGTCTATAGGCCACGCCTCTATTCGATCGAGAATTTCAAATGGATTAATAAATCAAGGTTCAGCTTTCTCACCTATCAACGATTCTCGCTTTTGAAATAACAACTTCGCACCTTCTTCAAATTCATCATTTTTGTGTGTAATTCAATAAAATCTTTAACTTTATATCGATTAAAAATCGATTATACTCAGATATCATCATCGCGGGTAATCTAGAGTTTTCATCTCCATCTCTATTATTTATAAATTATACTAAATGAGTCTTTCGACAATATCGCATCATCTTGATAATACGATCTTCTACTCAACACGCTAATACGCCTACCACGCTCACTTTCTCAGATTTGGCATGGTGAAGACCCCAACTTATTATTAATGAAATTTAATTTTCTATTTATTATTTTGAAATAGTAAGGTTTGATTTGATTAATGTGATAGTTAGGGTAAAATACGCAAATATTTCAAAATAAGCAAGTGGTTATAAAATATTCATCATTGTTTGGGAATATTCGTCATCGTGGAATATTCGTATCGTTGGAATATTCGTATTTACCACAAGCAACCCATGTGTGGGCCCATAACTAAAAAGCGATCGATGAAGAAAACGACAAATATAAGTTGTTTAAAAATAACTAACAGAAGTTGTTACCATTAAGTAATACCTTAAAATACTTTGCGGTTAAAACACAAGAAGATTACCAGATTTGCACCAATTATTGATTCTTACGTAAGAAGGCACTACTCAATAATGGTTACAGAAATTACCGCTCAAAGATTTTATCGATTTAATAATTGTCATATTGATATTTTATATTATCATTGTTTCAATAATCACATTACACAAGATTTTTTTCATTATCGATGCAATAATTCATATTATCCTAATAATATTATTAGATAACATTATTGGCAATGTCTAGAAAGTTCTGCCTAAGGAGAGGTTTGGTCACCTAATCATACCAGAAGTGAGAAATTTTATCGAAAGCCCCTTTCCTGAAACGCCTCGTCACATCAATATCAGATTCTCAGAATATTATTTGTGAATAATTAATTATTGATTCATATGATGAGGAAAATATTGATTTTATGTGGATATAGATGGAGAAAATTTTTAATGTGACAATTGTTGAAAATTGAAATTTTATCTTTTTCTCGATAAAATAATTCATTTAAATATATTATTATATTTTAATAATATAATAATGGTGATATTTTTACAACGAATGTGGGATATATGAGTATACGAGGAGGAAGAGTATTTTTGTTGCAATAAATGTTTAAAACATGTTAAACATGCTCATGGACCCCATTTATCGATCGAAATTTGATTATAAATACCGTAAAATCGCCTGCTTGTGGATTTCTTTGGCCAATTTTGCTTGGAATTTGGAAAACTTTTCTTCCAAAGTTGTAGAGAATTGAATTTCCTATAAAAACACGCGAGATTCAAATTTTCTGATAAAAGGGCTATTTATTATGAATTATCAAGTTCAAGTTCAAATAATTGATTTTTGGAAGTTTTAATTATTTTTTTAAAGAAAAAACGTTTTTTTTTGTTTAGTGGGCTAATATGTGTGTATTAATTAATCAAATCAGATCTTCAAAGATGTGGCTAAGAAATTTATATATATATATTAATATTATATTAAATTTTCTCGCTTTCGTGTTCTAAGCATTTTCCTATAAATAGGTGCTTAGGTTAGAATTGAAAATCACACCGTAAACTCAAGTTTTCTCTATATTATCGAGTTTATTCTTGTGAGTATTTTGAGTATACTTTGAGTATTGCTATACTATGCAAGTTCAAGTCATAGACTATATCCTGTTTTCAAATTAAGTACTCGATCTTTCGAGGTAAGTGGATATTATTTTTTTTCAGAATGATATTATTTCTTCAATATCATTATGTTGAAATATCGATCCAAGTTTTTATCAAATTTGGAACTTTTGGTGTTCTGAGTTACTATTCACGATACTATGATTACTATTCACGATACTATGCATCATTCACTTAATACTTTGTTACTATTCATCAAAAAATGAAAATTTTCTTTTCGTCTAAAATATCTATTCTCGATACTAGCTTTGATCAGATCCATGTTTTGATCATTCTTGAATTTTACACCACTATGATTATTTTTGAGGTATTTTTGACGTGATAAAACAAAGTACTAATCTTTAATCCTTAATCCTCATGTCATTTTGTTTCACCGGATTCGCTTTTAAAAATATTTTTCATCATCTTCACCCTTAAATGATGATATTATGGAATATCTTTGGCCTCAGTAAGCAAAAGATGAATGATTTCAAAGATATCTTTTCGCCCAGTAGTGTAAAAGATGAACAGTGTTTTAGATGAATACGACTAATCGATGAATATCTTCGGCCCAGAGCAAAAAAGATGAATATTTGATTCCGTATATATATCGATTGATGTTACAGGATAAAAGATAGACGATGAACTTTTAAATTCATACATGTAAGATAGTAGTTTGCATTCTCTACTTAACTCTTCTAATGAATTATTATTTCACCATAATATTGATTTAAAATTTGTCATTTATCAGATTCTATTAGATTTTTCCTCGTCAAGACTAACGATAATTTGTCAGATATTATCTTAGTCATAATATTCTTTATCGGGCTAGTTGAGCTCACCCTTTTCCTTTTTGTTCCATTTTTCTTCTCGTGAGGCGAGAATATAAATGAAGTACGAAGCCTGGGGTAATGGAATGAAGGTTCTAGAGAGAGTTGTTTAGTAGTCCTCACCATTTTTGTAAAATAATGTATCAATAAATGTGATGAGGATTTATTTGAGTATAGATATTGTCTGTAAGATAATATTTGTATTCAAACTCACGCTTTATCATTGTAATAATAAAGTTGTAGTTGTTTCGCATCACGATCGACAACCCGTAATGGGTGATGTATACCTATTTTGGGGCCACAATTGGTATCGTAGCTAGGATACGATCTCCCAAGAGATCGGGAATAGAACTAGAGGGGGAGAGACGAGTAAATCCTTCAATAAAGGTGTCCTACCTAAGCTTATTTGTTAGTCAGTCAAGATATAGGATATTATGTGATATATTGATTTCTTTAATTAACCCTTGCTTTTATGACAAAGATTTGAGAATGTCGAATCGAGAATATTAACAATGGAAATGAGACCGTGGAGACGCCTCAGACTCACCAACGAGGAGAACGTGCAACAGTCGGGGCAATGTTCCTCCCGCGAACAACACCACCGAAAGCGATGATGAACGAGGGATGTTTAGAAGCTTTTTGCAGCTCATGCAAAATCGCATTTAGGGAGACTCGTGTTCAAAAATACAGAGAGAAATGATAAAGAATTCACTGTTTGTCACAACAAGCAACTCAAAGAGTCGGGACCACCAGAATTTAAGGGAAAGCCAGATCCGATCACGGCGAAAAATACGGGTCAAGCAAATTACCAAGATATTCGATGTCTCGGGATGCACGAGGAATGTAAGTTCCATTCGCCACCTTTATGTTCCGTGGGCGAGGCGTATCATCGGTGGAGTCTCTGAAGCGCACTCCATCCAAATTGACTCAAAGATGTCTCGGGAGACGCTTCAGAACTATTTAATGACAAATACTTTCCCGAAAGTGTTCATTATACGAAGGAAGTGGAGTTCATCGATTAGAACAAAACAATACGACGGTGTCTCAAAGACGAGGCAAAGTTTGCAGAGTTATCCAGTTTCAGACCTCATTCGGTGGAGAATGAGGAACGATGACGCGGATGTTTCGAGAGGTTTGAAACCCTAAGATACGCCAATATATCTCATTTCTCATAAATTTTCTCTATTCGAGATGTTGTTAATGTGGCTCAATTGTTAGAGCGAGATAACGAGTATGTTCAACCGAGGGACCATAACCAGATCGCACTCGTAGATAGCAAAGCAAATGTAATAATGATAACCAAATGAGAAAGAAACAGACGGACAAAATGGTAACCACTCCGTGGTAATCATGGCCATGAAAATAAAGAAGAAGAAATGAGGAGATTTTAAAAAGAGGAGATTTAACAACGACTATGTGAAGACGATAAAGGCAAAGAAAGAATCGGTTCTAAGGGAGGAGAACGACCACCCATTATATGCTACAAATGCGAAAAGAGGGACATATCACCAAAAACGCCCACAACAGCTCAAGGTATGCTATAATTGTGGAAAGGAAGGACATATCGCCGAGATCAGACGGTAGAATAAAACCTAGTTCAATGGGATTTTGACTCAAAAGATCGTCCCAAAAAGTCAAAGTCAACGATTCCGGAAGAGCGTTTGTCAGATCGGTCAAAATGCGAGAACCCAAACGAGGTGATCACGGTAAGCTATTTATAAATTCTGCAAGTTTATACCTTACTTGATACCGGCATACCCATTCATTTATCTCTCCCGCATGTGCTCAACGCTTAAACTCGACCCTAGAAATTAGACTTTCGACCTATCTCGTGGAAACTCCGCTAGAGAAACTTTCATCACATCCACCGCTTATAAATCTTGTTTGATTCAAGTCGGCACCATCACCTTACCGCCGACCTTCTCTTTAAAGATACTTGCTTTTGATGTGATTTTAGGGATCGATCGTTAACTACTCATCATGCCAAAATTGATTGTTTTCGTAAGGTCATAGTTTTCATATTCCTAACCAACCCGTTGTATTTAATTCAAGCAACTAAACCATTAAAATCAATCACCGCTATATCTAATCATAAAGCTATTCGCTTATCAAAAACTGATGTCAAGCTTTCTTAGCCCATGTTATGGATTTGAATAAAGACACGCCAAATTTGAATAATATTCCCGTTGTTATCGACTTTCCGACGATTTCAAGAACTTCCCTGCCTACCCCGTAACGTGAAGTCAATTCTTTATCGATCTTGAACCCGCACAAAGCCCATTTCTAAAACCCCATATCGAATGGCTCCTATCAACTTCAGAGTTAAAGGTCCAACTACAGTGAATTGTTGGACATCGGCTTCATTCTGCCCTAAGACATCTCCTCCTGGGTGCTCCTGCTTTATTCAGAAAGAAGAAAGACGGAGAGTATGATTTTGTATCGACTATCTGGAATCGAACCATGTCACCATCAAGAATAGGTATCCTCACCTCGTGATTGATGACTTGTTTGACCAAATGTAAGGGGCACAATTTTTTCAAAAATCGATCTTCGCTCGATATCATCAAATCAAGATTAGAATCGAGGATATTCCAAAGACCGCTTTTAAACTCCTGACGGGCATTATGAATTTTAGTCATGTCTTTCTGATCGACTAATGCTCCCGCGCGCTTTCATGGATATGATGAACCGAGTATTCAAGGAATATTTGATCAATTTGTTGTCATTTTTATTGATGACATCCTCATATATTCCAAAAGTCGTGAAGATCATGAGCACCATTTGAAGTCGGTACTCCAAAGGCTTCGTGAAAACAAACTATATGCCAAATTGAAGAAATGCGAGTTCGCTCGAGGAAGTAGCATTTCGGGCACGCGGTGTCAAAACACGGAGTATCCGCGATCCCACGAAGATCAAGCAATACAAAGTCGGGAGCAACCAAGCCTCATGATCAAGTACGAAGCTTTTTGGGCTTAGCCGTTATTATCGAGATTCGTGGAAGGGTTTTCTAATCGCTACTCCATTAACCCAAATTAACTCTAAGGATACAAAATTCATTCGAGCGAAGAATGCGAGAAGAGTTTCCAAGAGCTTAAGAGGAGACTTATTTCTAAGACTGTTTCTAACAATACCATCCGTTCTTGGATGGATTTGTTATCTACAAATGATGCTTCAGCAAAGGGTTAGGATGTGTTCTCATGCAACGTGGAAAGTCATAGCCTATGCCTCATGACAACTTAAAGAGTATGAGAGGAATTATCCTACTCATGATCTAGAGTCAAGCAAGCAAAAGCCGCTACTTAAAGATATGGAGGCACTATCTATATGGGGAGAAAGTGAGATATATTCGCACCATAAAAGCCTTAAATATTTCTTCACTAAAAGAACTCAACACGCGGCAAATGACGCTGGCTCGAGCTATCGAAAGACTACGACCACACTATTCAATACCATCCCGAAAAGTTTAACGTGGTAGCCGACGCTATTGAAAGTAGAAGATCATATGCGGAACGAAAAGAGTGCGATGATGTCAAGTATACGACAGAGCCAACTTTAATAGAAAAGTTAAGGTCGCTTCAAGCCACCGAATCTTGAATCGATGCGTATGATGAAGAAGAAAGTACAAGAAGGAGCTATTCCTAAGCGAGAATCGATGAAGAAGGAATACTTCGAGTCCACTCTAGACTTTCAGGTTCCTAACGACTGATTTGAGTACAAGATTACGATGGAGGCACACAATACACCATTTGCAATCCATCCTCGAAGTACTAAAATGTATCGTGATCTTCACATACATTTTGGTGGAACAATACGAAGAGAGAGATTGCAAAGTTTATCTCAATGTGTTTAACTTGTCAACGCAGTAAAGGCGAGCATCTAGTACCTAAGGGTCCGTCAGAACCACTTGAGATTCCGAAATGGAAGTGGGAACACATTACCATGGATTTCAAGCACGGTCTTCCTACTACGCTTTCTCAAGGCATCAATGCTATTCGGGTTATTGTTGATAGATTAACCAAGTCCGCTTTTCATTTCTCGCCGACACGGAGACTTATTCCTCTCGAACGCCTTGCTAGTATGTGACGTGAATGAGATCAGAGGTCAGTATGGCATGCCAAGATCCATAGTTTCGATCGCGACCCAAGATTCACTTCAAGATTTTGGGTTAGCTTGCAAAAAGCTATGGGCACGGATTTATTTATTTGGTTCAAAGATACCATCCTCAAACCAGACGGACAATCGAAGAGGACTATTCAAACTCTCAAGATTTATTAAGACTCGTGGTCCTGTGACTTCAAGGGCAGCTGATAATAAGTATTTACCATCAGGAATTCTCCTACAACAACAAAGCTTATCGTGCAAGTATAGTGTGGCTCCATTCAAGCATTATATGGACGAAAGTGTCGCTTCTCCAATATGTTGGGACGAGGTGGGTGAAGCAACATTGTTGGGACCCGAAGTTAAGACGTATGACTACCGAAAAAGATCCAAATGATTCGACAACGATACAAACCAGACAAGATCGACAAAAGAGTTATGCGATCTTCATCGAAAGGACGGGAATTTAGTGTAGGGGATCATGTATTGTCATGAAGTCGCTTCCACGGAAGGGAGTTACAAGATTTGGGAAGAGAGGAAAGCTCAATCCACGATTTATCGGGTCCATTTCAAATTCTCGACCGAGTAGGAAATGTAGCCTATGACTCACAACATCCTCAGTATGTCTCTGTTTCATAATGTGTTTCATATATCCGTATTTTCAAATATGTGAAAGACCCAACCACGCTATAGAAAGTTAGAACCGACGAGATAGCCAAGACTTAACGTATGAGGAGGTACCACCAAGATCTTGATAGAAGGAGCATGTCCCACGCGCAGAAAGGTCATACCACAAGTTAAAGTTTCAGGAGGAATCATGCTATAGAGGAAATGACCGAAATTGAAACGAAAATGAAAGCGAGGTATCCTCACCTTTTCAAACACTGTGTACGTGACGCCAATTTCGAGGACGAAATTTCATAAGGAGGGAGGTCAGAAGACCCCAACTTATTATTAATGAAATTTAATTTTCTATTTATTATTTTGAAATAGTAAGGGTCGATTTGATTAATGTGATAGTTAGGGTAAAATACGCAAATATTTCAAAATAAGCAAGTGGTTATAAAATATTCATCATTGTTTGTGAAATATTCGTCATGGTCGTGGAATATTCAGATCGCTTGGGAATATTCGTATTTACCACAAAAAATACCATGTGTGGGCCCCATAACTAAAAAGCGATCGATGAAGAAAACGACAAATATAAGTTGTTTAAAAATAATAAACAGAAGTAGTTGTTACCAAGTAATATCGTTAAAATACTCTATGGTTAAAACACAAGAAGATTACCTGATTGCACCAATTATTGATTCTTACGTAAGAAGGCACTACTTAATAATGGTTACAAGAATTACTGCTCAAGATTTTATCGATTTAATAATTGTCATATTGATATTTTATATATTATCGTTGTTTCAATAATCATCATTACACAAGATTTTTCATTATCGAAGCAATAATTCATATTATCCTAATAATATTATTAGATAACATTATTGGCAATGTCTAGAAAGTTCGCTCTAAGGAGAGGTTTGGTCACCTAATCAAGCTACCAAAGAAGGAGAAATTTTATCGAAAGCCCCTTTCCTGTGAACCGCCTCGTCACAAATATCAGGATTCTCGTAATATTATTTGTGAATAATTAATTATCGATTCATATGATGAGGAAAAATATTGATTTTATGTGGATATAGATGGAGAAAAATTTTAATGTGACAATTGTTGAAAATTGAAATTTTATCTTTTTCTCGATAAAATAATTCATTTAAATATATTATTATATTTTAATAATATAATAATGGTGATATTTTTACAACGAATGTGGGATATATGAGTATACGAGGAGGAAGAGTATTTTTGTTGCAATAAATGTTTAAAACATGTTAAACATGCTCATGGACCCCATTTATCGAATCGAAATTTGATTATAAATTTGTAAAATCGCCTGCTTGTGGATTTCGGCCAATTTCGCTTTGAATTTGGAAAACTTTCTTCCGCAAAGTTGTAGAGAATTGAATTTCCTATAAAAATCGCGAGATTCAAATTTTCTGATAAAAGGGCTATTTATTATGAATTATCAAGTTCAAGTTCAAATAATTGATTTTTGGAAGTTTTAATTATTTTAAATAATAAAAAACGTTTTTTTGCATTTAAGTATTTTAATATGTGATATTAATTGCTGAAATCAGATCTTCAAAGATGGGCTAAGGAAATTTATATATATATATAATATTATATTAAATTTTCTCGCTTTGGTGTTCTAAAGATTTTCCTATAAATAGGTGCTTAGGTTAGAATTGAAAATCACACCGTAAACTCAAGTTTTCTCTCTATATTATCGAGCGATTCTTGTGTGAGTATTTTGAGTATACTTTGAGTATTGTTATACGGTAAGTTCAAGTCAAAGACTATATCCTGATTTCAAATTTGTAAGTACTAATCTTTCGAGGTAAGTGATATTATTTTTTTTCAGAATGATATTATTTCTTCAATATCATTATGTTGAAATATCGATCCAAGTTTTTATCAAATTTGAACTTTTGGTGCTCTGAGTTACTATTCACGATACTACAAGACTATTCACTATTCACGATACTATACACTATTCACGAATACACGATACTTTTATTCATCATAAAAATGAAAATTTTTTTTTCATCTAAAATATCTATTCTGGATACTAGCTTTGATCAGATCCATGTTTTGATCATTCTCAATTTTTACACCACTATGATTATTTTTAGGTATTTTTGACGGGATAAAACAAAGTACGAATCTTTAATCCTTAATCCTCATCATTTTGTTTCACCGATTCGCTTTTTTAAAAATATTTTTCATCATCTTCACCTTAAATGATGATATTATGGAATATCTTTGGCCCAGAAAGTGCAAAGATGAATGATTTCAAGAATATCTTCGGCCCAGAAAAAAAGATGAACAGTGTTTTTAGATGAACACGACTAATCGATGAATATCTTCGCCCGTAGTGCAAAGATGAAATATTTGATTCCGTATATATAT
Organism: Panax quinquefolius; assembly: GCA_020205615.1. Taxonomy (NCBI): domain Eukaryota; kingdom Viridiplantae; phylum Streptophyta; class Magnoliopsida; order Apiales; family Araliaceae; genus Panax; species Panax quinquefolius. The sequence goes on from CM035162.1 coordinate 23,396,457, forward strand.
CGATTGATGTTACAGGATAAAAGATAGACGATGAAACTTTTAAATTCATACATGTAAGATAGTAGTTTGCATTCTCTACTTAACTCTTCTAATGAATTATTATTTCCGCCATAATATTGATTTAAAATTTGTTGCCTATCAGATTCTATTAGATTTTTCCCTGTCAAGACTAACGATAATTTGTTGTATATTATCTTAGTCATAATATTCTTTATCGGGCTAGTTGAGCTCACCCTTTTCCTTTTTGTTCCATTTTTCTTCTCGTGAGGCGGAATATAAATGAGTACGAGCCTGGGTATGGAATGAAAGGTTCTAGAGAGAGTTGTTTAGTAGTCCTCACCATTTTTGTAAAATAATGTATCAATAAATGTGATGAGGATTTATTTGAGTATAGATATTGTCTAGAAGATAATAATTTTGTATTCAAACAATAATCGGTGCAATACCGCATGCTAATGTCTTCTCAACAACGCGTATTAGTGTGTTTTAACTACCGGGTATTCCAACAAGATAATAATGTGATATAACTACGCCTGTTATTTATAAACAACTTATATTTGTCGCTTTTCTTCATCCAATCACTTTCCAAGTTATGGGGCCATAAAAGATCATACCGTCACATTTAATATTCCCCTCGACAAGATTTAATATTCCATCCACTACCAAATGAATATTCCCTACAATAATGAATATTTTATAACCACTTTAACTTATTCAAATATTTCATGATTTTTACCCATAACTATCCACATTAATCAAATCAACCCTTACTATTTCAAAATAATAAATAGAGGAAAATAAATTTCATTTATTAATAATTTGGGGTCTTATAAAGATACGTGTTGTCGTATTTTGCCGACAATCAGATTATTGAAGTCAGATTTGTTTTTGTACGATGTATTTGGCGACTCGAGAATGGGTTGGATGGAATGGACTCTATTTTGGGGTCGCCACAAGAGCACGACCTTCAAAGAAGAGCAGAGAAGACAAATGATCTCTCCAAATGTTAATATCATTACGAGAAGCTTGGTAATCCAAAAATGTATAAATATCCAAAGATCGATAAAACCACCGCTTTAAAATAATTGTTGGCTACACATGTCCGTAATACATACCAAGCCACGCAATCGGACAATTCTTTAATTTCCAATGCATGCAGTCGCCAACATCCCAGGAAAACCACGCTCTTCAATTTTTGGTAGCAATCTAACAATGTCATTACTATTGGGGGATATCAGATATTCATCACCAAAAATTAAAATGAACATTTTAAGACTCAATATAGCCGTGCTTTCACCGATCCGCACATAATCATCAACAGAATTCGCTGAAACACCATAGACAAGTATACTCATTGAGACAATTATCTTTTGTAGAGAAGATAGATCGAGTTGTTCTATAACATTTATTTTTTGGACGAAGTATGAATCATACGCTTCAACTGTTCTTTGAATTTGGAGGAAAAACGTGCGCCACATTCGAAACCTTATTTGAAATAGATACGGGGGTATGTAGGATGTTCAGCAAAATAATCAAGAAAAAGTCGATTATGATCTTCATATCTACCACGATTTTCATGTCTATCATGCACGATCAATGGTAATACGACCTTCCACAGAACCACGATGACGTGATGTATGCCTATTGACATTTTGTTGTTTTTCTTCAATAGCCGTCATGCCTAAAAATTGTCCATATGCTTCTTCTTCTTCTTCTTCTTCTTCTTCTTCTTCTTCTTCATCCATGTGCAACATAAAATAGCGTATTTGACTGGAAGATTGATGTTGAGATGGGGGAATATGAAAGTCTAGATGTGTTTTATATTTATAGATGTTTGTTCTTTAAAATATAGTCGTTAGAATATGGCCGTTTGAGTTTTTTTTTTTGAATTCATTGATTATTTTAATTTTTTTATATTATAAGCTACGAGATAGTGCGACAAGATAAAAGAATTGAAGACTCTTGATGTCATATAGTCTACATATAGTCTACAAATAGTCCATTTACAATAAATGTTGTGAATGAATGTTGTTGATAGAATTGGATTTAGAAGGTTAGACCTAAACCGACCCGACCCTACGCTTTGCGGTCCAGTAACGCGTCTAATCTTACCTATAGAATCTCAAAACCCTATCACTCTCTACTCGTGCCATTTTTTTCCTAACATTTTTTCTCTGCAGACTGCAGACGTCTTCAAACCCTAACCCTAATCAAACCTTCTCTCAGATCCATTTAAAGGTGAACGAGAACTCTGTCGCTCTATTTCTATATCTTTACGTATTTACTTCGAATATGAATTACGAAGTTATCAGTTTTTGATTTCGATCTGTTTGGTGTATATATATATATGTATATATAGAATGGGCGAAAACAAGGACAACGATGCTTACGAGGAAGAGCTCATTGACTACGAGGAGGAAGACGAAAAAGCCCCCGACTCCATCACCGCAAAAGTTAACGGCGAAGCCGTTAAGAAGTAAACTCTTGCTTAAAATCTAGCCCAATTATCATATATTCTTTCATTATTCTATGCGTTTATTGTGTGAAGTTTCTTCAATACAGATCTATGTAGGTAATTCATCCTACATTTTGAATGGAAAGTCGGAACTTTATTTTTAGGCATGACCCAAAACTAGAGCCCAGTATAAAAAATAAACGTATCAAATCAGTAAATTTGTAATCTTGGCTGTTGTATGTATTAAAGTCATAATTTTTCAACAGCTTTAATTTTCAAAAGTTAACTTTCCTTTTGCTCTTCAAAAGGGAAAAATTATTAAGTATTTACTAATTTATCAAATTTATGGCAATTTCTTTTGCTGTTAAGTGTCATTTTAATTGGGTGTTACCCCAAAACTACAAGGAACACTAGTTGTGGTTGTGCCTTTATCGGGTTGGTTAGCTTTTTTAAAGTTGTGTATTAAATGAAATTAAATAGAATTAGAATAAAATCATGAATTTTTTTTGTTCTTTTTATCATTTGGGTAATCATTAAATACTTTTAATTGCATGGATCCATAACTTTTATTTTAATTACTAAAAGGGCACACAAGTGTCTATGAAAGTCTAGTAAGGACCTTTTTGAGACTTCGTCTGGGGACGGATTCCCCCCTCCCCTCCCCTCCCCCTCTCCCCCTCCCCCTGGAAGCATTCAAGTACATATCCATCATAGAACTTGATTTTTTACTTTTTGGATGGTTTAAGAATCAAAACCTGTCATGACCCGCAGAAACTTTGGCATTTTAGTGAAGTATTTAAATAAAACTGTATTCATTATTTTTATATTTTTTCTTCCTGTGTTGTATTTCTTTCCTTTTATTGTGGTCTTCAATATGTAGATATGTAAATAAATAGTTTGTCCCACTTTCCTACCATCAGAGGATAGAATATCTTCTTGAAATAATTTTTACTATATAAATGGCACAACCTAATTAGTAGTCCTCTATTCAAGCCGATTTATATGTTTTTGCACATATAATTATTGCACTGATATTTGTTCCTTTATTTGTATTCAAATCTAATTTGTATATGTGCATCTATTGCAATTGAGGAAGCCTATTTGTTTGCATACAGCAAATTTGATGCCTTCTCTCTCATTCTTGAATGTAGGGGATACGTAGGAATTCACAGTTCCGGATTTAGAGATTTCCTTTTGAAGCCAGAACTTCTGCGAGCTATTGTGGACTCTGGGTTTGAGCACCCTTCTGAAGGCTAGATAACTGTCTCATAGTTATTCATTTTGATGATTGATGGTGATTTCAATAGTAGTTGCTAAGAATGCTAGTTTTCTTTAAGTGAATGATGTATTGTGGATCATATACAATGTTGAAGTTACTGTTAAGCACACTGTTTCAGGTGTATAAATTCGACATATCTTTTTCCTTTGTTTTAGTTATATTTTTTATATTTAGATCTGGTCGGTATATTCATTCATAATAATCCACTGATCTTGTACCTTGTGGTTTCTGTGTAACGTCGTTTCCGAATATGGTTATAGATCAACCTTGTAGTACTTCTCTGCTTTCTTAAATACAAATCAACCTTTTAGTACTATTGTGCTTTCTTAACTACCTCGTGACATATTTGTACATATTACTGATTTTGAACAATAGATTTTACTTTTATCCCCACAGTGTCATGGTGCGACTGCCATGGCGTCTATATGGTGACAAGTCGTTTATAATGTGCAATTTATATATTATTTATTTTACTTCACAAGTATATTAAACAATAAAATTTCATATACATTAAAACCCCCAAAACATAACCACTTTTAAGATAAACAATATCAACTTTGATACTTTTAAAGATAATTGGAGAATACCCACTTTAAAGATAAACAATACGTTCAAAACCATAATAAACTAAAAGTTAATGTAAACAGTTAATGGGCTATTTACCCACTTTTAAATCAGCCCCCCCACAAAGATATACTAAAAGAATTGAAAAATAATAAATTTGCCACTTAATCTAAACAGAGAATCAAGGAGAGAAACAAACTTGTGGCTGTGTGAGAGGGTCAGAGGGCTGGGTCGCTGCAACTAAAGGAGAGAAAAAGGGAAACTAAAGGTTGGGTCGACTGAGGGTTGTTGCGAGTCGTAGTCGCTGCTATGGGACAGCGACGGAGTTGCGATGGGGCTGCAATGGGCCATCACAATGAGTCATGAAGAAGTCGAGAAGTAATCGCGGTGAGAAGTCGTCGAGGAGAAGAGTTGAAGTACTCAATTTTTTGTTTTAGGGTTTTATCTTTGTTTTTAATCGATGGGTTGCCCATGGGCCATTATTTGTATCGATAAAATCATGTTTTAAAGTCTTGGGGTAGAGCTGCCAAGGCATGCACTTTGGTAGCTCAGCGTCTCAAGTTGACTCACGCCATACCATTCCTTCCATCGGCGTGACGCCTGGGAGACGCCGCGATGACTATGTTTATCCCTATTGTTGTATTTCACATTCATGGGATATTGTTTACATTTAATTCAGTTGTTCAAAATTAATATTGTGGCTGATTCTAGATCATCTCATAAGAGTTTTTTCATGTAATCTTTTCTTCATTTGTTCAACCAGAACGTTGCTACAAATCTCTTGCTTATTAGAAAACTTAATACTGGTTTTCTATTGTTTTTGGTAGTTTGATACTTTCTGAATATTGTGCAAGAGCTGCATAATTTGTGAATTCAATTTTCCATTTGTCTGATAAGATTTGTTTTCACTCAATATGGCCATACATTATTCCTCTCTGTTATGTCGTAATAAGCTTCTTCATGTTCATATAACTTTTCATATATTTTATTGTACTTTAGTGCTACTCTTCTAATGCCACCCTTATTTCTGTCTTTGTGATAAGGTTTAACTGATAACATTGCAAGCTTTTGCACTTTGATTTGATGTTCAACAATAATAATTTTTTTGTTTGAATTGTATCCTGTTGTCGAACTTGTTCTTATTGCTAGGGTTAGGAGTTTTAAATTTTTTCCCTATGTATGCACATCTCTACGTATATCTACATATGATTAATTTTTTTCCTCTTCTAATTTTTGTTTTAACATTTAACTCATCAGATTGGTTCCTCTAAAAATATTGGTTTAAATTTTTTTCTCCAGGTAAATCACTATTAAACCCCCATGATTTGGAGAAGTAAAATGGTTTGGACTTTGGTAAACCTTTTTTCACTGAAACCTTGGCTCCAATTTATTTGGTTCTTCATCAGTGCAACATGAGTGTATCCCTCAAGCTATATTGGGAATGGATGTTATTTGCCAAGCAAAATCTGGAATGGGAAAAACTGCTGTTTTTGTTCTATCAACACTGCAGCAAATTGAGCCAGTTGCTGGTCAAGTTGCTGCCCTTGTTTTATGTCATACAAGGGAATTAGCTTATCAGGCATGCATCCCAATAGTTCTTAATATATTTTTTTTTCTTTTAGGGTGTGGTCCCCTAATTGAACAATCATTATTTGACTTATTTATTGAGTTCCTTTTCCATGGGTGGTATTTCACCATCTCTTCTGCAGATCTGTCACGAGGTTGAGAGGTTCAGCACATACTTGCCTGATATCAAGGTTGCTGTTTTCTATGGTGGTGTTAATATAAAAATTCATAAGGATCTTCTGAAGAATGAATGCCCTCATATTGTCGTTGGAACACCTGGGCGGATACTTGCACTTGCAAGAGACAAGGAACTTGCGTTGAAGAATGTGAGACATTTTATTCTTGATGAATGTGATAAGATGCTCGAGTCACTTGGTATACACTTTTTTATGTCACCTTCAACTTTTTAAAGTTTCCAGTGTTCATACTTTCCAACAATTTAGCATCTCATTTTGCTCGTCTTTTTCTCTCTTTATGATTTATAGACATGAGGAGAGACGTCCAGGAAATTTTTAAGATGACTCCTCATGATAAGCAAGTCATGATGTTCTCCGCAACATTGAGCAAGGAAATCCGTCCTGTTTGCAAGAAATTTATGCAAGATGTAATTTCCCGTGGCCAACTTTTCTTGAATTTTGAAGTCACTACCGTCTTTCATAATACCAGTCTTTCATAATACCAACTTTCTGCAGGCGATTGTTTAGAGAGTCACAAAGCATTGATTGCAGCACTATATAATTGACATTCGTATTTAGTTTACGCTTAAATTTCAAATCTTGTAAGGAGAGTCCTGCTTGATTTGTGGGAAGGGTAGCCTGCAAGAAGAGTTAATAGGATCCTTGAAGGCCTAGCGGTTATGTCGGATTATTATCTCATATGCTACAGCTAGCTTGTTTTTATTTATGGTCATAGCTTTAGGCTTTATATTCTCCTTTTGGTTTCTCTGTGGATTTCTGGTCGCGGTTGATGATGTTTTTTTTAAGTTAGGTGGGGCTGGGGAGGGGGGGGGGGGGTGATTGTGGCATGTCTATTAAGGTTGTGTTGAGTGAATGTGAAAATGGTTGGTGTGAATTAAAAAGTATCTGGAAGGAGTTATCGATGGATCAGATTCTCGAATGCTGGGATGTTCATCCGTCTCATTTCATACTGGATTCAATTAGCCTCAGCAAGGCTCCTAATATGCTTTACCAACATTTCTTCCTTACAGCCTATGGAGATTTATGTGGATGACGAAGCCAAGTTGACCCTACACGGTCTTGTACAGGTATATATATATATCTGGGAATTAGTTATCAAAGCTTACTCCATCATTGAATCATATTACACGTTAACACTTTCTCATGGCAGCATTATATCAAATTGAGCGAGCTGGAGAAAAACCGGAAGTTGAATGACCTGCTTGATGCGTTGGACTTCAATCAAGTAGTTATATTTGTCAAAAGTGTGAGCAGAGCAGCTGAGCTGAACAAGTTACTTGTCGAGTGTAATTTTCCGTCAATCAGCATCCACTCTGGCATGTCACAAGAAGAAAGGTTCGTCTTTATTTTTTGGAACATATACTTGCCTGTAGAAAAATGTTTTTAAAGTTTTGGATCTGGGTAAAGGTTTAGCTGTTTACATCTGTTTTATTTTTCTCTTACAAGTGCTCAGTTTGATATGCAATGTAAAATTTGGGGCTGTTGGTTAATTTTTTATATCATATTATATAACTGTAGAAGTACTTTAGAAGAAGCAAAGAATCTCTATGCAATTTAGTTTACTGAGCTAATAACATAATTTACTCGACAAATTTTGGTTCTTCTAATGCATCTGTCTACAACAGGATAATGACTACTAATGAAATATCAGATCCTGACCCAATTTGATTGATTATATGATATTTATATCCATTAAGTAGCTGTGCTCGTTCCTATTACCCTTCTCTGCAAGGCCTGGCTCATGATCCTTCATCCATTTTATCTTATTGTGGGACAAGCCGACAAGGTGGTTTAATTGTTCTGATTCTTAATTTCCTCATTTGGTGGAAAGTCTAATTTCGTCAGCTTTATTAGAATAGGAAACTAGACAGGGTTGGGGTAAAATGCATGAGTTGCCCTTGAACTTTAAGTGATTTTGGTATGTAGCCCCTTTCTTTTGGTCAACGCAAATCGAGTCCCCTTTCTATTCGAAAATTTGGATATTGAGCCCCTAAGTGTCAAATTGGCGTTGACCTGCTGACGTGTCATGCATGGCGCCTACATGGCACCGCTGATGTCAACTTTAATCAAATTAATTTCTAAAAAGATGTCACTACCTAGATCCCAAAACCTCAAGTTTGAGGTTTTGGCTAAGAGATCACTCGAGCATTATAAGCTTAGCTACTAAATTTCTCAAAAAATATTGTTATATATTAAATGAATTCATAACAACTACATAAAACAAAAAATAAAACAAAAAGAGATGATGAACAGAGGGGGAGAGTTTTATAACAATAATAATAATAAAAACAACAATAATAATAATAATAATCTTTTCCACCATAGGCTTCACATTCAATCTTTTCCACCTGAGGCTTCACATTCAATCCACCTTGAACATAAAATCCTCTCAAAGTTCTTGTCCTAGCAATCAAATTCTCAGTCCTCCCAATAATCCCACCATTACATGTACTAGGGAAAATCCTAGAATTCCCCCAAATTGAATTGGGAGCACAAAATGGCTTTTGGGTACGATCAAAAACGCATTGGAAACCCACAATTCCAGATGGGTAGATGTGAATTTTAGGATTCTGATCCAAATTTAATGAAATTTTGGAAAATGATTGGGAGATGAAAATCCAATAAAACCCGAATTCCGGCGAGATTTCGAATTTTACAACAGTCTCATGGTCAGGAAACTAATTGCGTTCATAAAAAGCAATATACATACCCGGGTGTATGAAGAATCTATATATGTATATATACTATATATGTTAAATACATATGAGATTTGGTTCTTCAAGAGAACAAAAAACAAACTAGAATAACATAGATATTGAGGAGAGAAAAAAGAGCGAATTGGGAGAGAAGATGAAGTCTTAAAGGTTGTTTGGGAATGGTTGACCCATATCCAAACGAATCTGACCATGGGAGCGAACTGATTTCAGTAGCAGGGTTCGTTGATTTCCAAAGCTTTTCAAAATTGTGGTTCCTATCGTTTATCGTCGATTTGAAGATAAGGGTTTTCGTTTTGATGCAATTGGGCTTGCCGGCGGAAGGTCTGAACATCCCTGAAAGATTTCTCTGAACAAATTATTTATACACTGAAGCCATATAAGAATTTGTCGATCGATCGGAGTTCGAGGGATCAGGCTTTTAAGAGTTTATGCGAGGATTGGTTTGGAGGATCTTGTTTTGTCTTTTAATTTATTTGGGGGAAAGGAATTGTTTTGTTATAAAGATTAATTCTTGCGAAAGATTAACGGCTAGGCCCGTGGTGCTCGGGTGGTCATGTGATAAAGATTTCAAATTGGGGTTTTGAGTTCGAATCCTACAAACTGGACATATATTTGAGAAAAAAATTAGAACACGACCACGTCAACTCATACACGTGGAAAATTAATTGGAAAATGCCCACGTCAGATTTGTCACGTAGGCAAGTCAACGCGTATGTGGTGCCTAGGGCTCAATATCAGAATTTTTGAACAGAAAGTGGCTAGATTTGCATTGATCAAAAGAAGGGGTTCAATACTCAAAAATACCTAAAGTTCAGGGGCAACCCATGTATTTTACCCAATAGGGTTGAGTCAAGTGGGAGGAAAAAAAGTTGGCAGCCAAGTGAGATTAAAAAAAATTAGAATTCACAAAAAGGTTGTCATCTTCAACCTCCAACTCTCTTGTTAAACTGGTCGAATGCCATAACTCTTGTTTTTAGTCCAAAATGTAAATAATATTTTGGAAATGTTTTTCGGATTGACCCGATCTATCACTACGAAATAAAATACTTTGGGGGTGTGGATGGTTTGTCTCCGCCTAAGCAGTTTGACTATTATAGTTTTAGACATTACTAAACCTTTGGATTATAGTAGTCAAATTGCCTAGGCGGTATCAGGTGGTGACACCTCTCTTACCATATTTGTATTTAGAGCATAAAAATTGAAATTATTTGTATAATATATTAATTAGTTGTATTTGAAACAACCCCTAAAAACAAATCGAAAATCAATTACAGATGGAATTTATTCCTCTTTAAAATAATTTTTTATATTTCAGCGCTTCCATACATTGAACTAAATTAAGAAAACTTTAATTATAAAATTGCAAATATTCATCCTCTAATTTATTGTTAAGCTTTGGAAATTGCCAATTTTTAAGCACCCGAAGTGGAATAGATTACAATGATTTTATTGTGTTTACGTCATAATTATACTAAGGTGGTGTTTGATGAATTTTGTTTGTGATACTCCAGCCATCCTACAAAAATTGGCTTAGTTTGATTTTTTCAATCAAATTAACCATTTTTGTAATCACACTTTATACTATTTTCTTGTAAATACAAGTTAAGAAACTTTAAGAAACTATAACCATCCATAAGAAGCTATGTCAAATTTACTACCACGTTTAATTTTCATAACTTTGATAATATAAATAAATATTCTCAATTCTTAATTCTAAAGTGGTCAATTTGACTAAAAAAGTACCAAACCAATTTCAATTTTTGAGGGACGAAAGGGGGTAGGAGCTTACATAAATTAGAGGCTCTTTTTAAAACGTAGTTTAAATGTAAAAAAGTTCGATAAAAAATTATATTAGCACCCGGTGGCATACACGTTGCGTGTATAAATTATCTAGGGTAAAATTAAAACTTTACAAGTTTGGAAGACCAAATAAAAAGATATTAAAAGTTTAAAATTATAAAGGCAGATTAGTAATATATCTAAAGTTGTAGGGGCAAAAGACAAAAAAAAGCGTGACAAAATCATAAAACCTTCCAAGGAGGTGGCACACGTGTTTGTGTATAAATTATGTTGAGTAAAATTGGTATTTTATAAATTTGGGGGACTAAATAAAAAGATATAAAAATTTTAAATTTAAAAGGAAAAAATAGTAATAATATTTAAAGCTGTAGTGACGAGGAAAAAAAACTGACACAAAATCACCAATCCTTCCATTGAGGCTTATAATATAGATATATATCTCAATTAATAAAGCGGCTCAAGCTTGGTGATTTTAGTGATTTTGTCACGTTTTTCAAACTCTGCAATTTTAATTATACTAGTACTTAGTGGCACACGCGTTGCGTGTAAATTATGTGGGATAAAATAAAAAATTTATAAAATTTAGAGGACTAAATATAAATATATAAAAAATTTAATATAAAAAGGACAAAATAGTAATATAAGTAAATTGTAGGGGCAAAAGAGCAAAATAAAGCGCGACCCAACATCACACTGGAGGAATAAAGCGGCTCTCTTGAGCCGCTTGGTAATTTTGTGTCGCATTTTTTTAAGCTCTACAACTTTAATTATACTAGTACCCTGTGGCACACGCATTGCGTGTGTAAATTATGTGGGGTAAAATAAAATTTTTATAAAATTTGGAGGACTAAGTAGAAAGATATAAAAAAGTTAATATAAAAAGGACAAAATGATAATATAAGTAAACTATAGGGGCAAAAGAGGAAAATAAAGTGCGACCCAAGTACCCAACATCACCAATGCCTCATGGAGGCTCTATAATATAGGTGACTAAATATAAAACTTCCATGGGAGTTGGGAGGTTTGATGATTTTGTGTCGCATGTTTTTTCTTTTTTGCCCCCACAACTTTAATTATATTACTATTTGGCCTTTTTATATTAATTTTTTTATCTTTCTATTTAGTCCTCTAAATTTTATAAAATTCTTATTTTACCTCACATAATTTACTCACGCAGTACATGTGCGATCGGTTGCTAGTATGTATAGTATGTCCTAATATGACATTTTACTATTTTACCCTTACCAATTTATACAAACTTAGGGTGGTAGTATGTATAGAATTGCCTTGGTCTCTTTATTTTTCAAGAGGCAAAAAGAGGTTGACAAATTTTTATCAAAATACTTGGCTTCTGTGAAAAAAAGAGGCAATGTGAAAAGAGGCTATCAAATAATTCCTTATTTTTGTTAAGTATGTATTGCATCTACACCATAATCTTTATTATAAAGCCTCTGGCAGAGGTTTGGTGATTTTGTGTCATGCTTGCTTCTTTTTTTCCCTCTTTTTTCCCTAAAATTTTGGATATTATTATTTTGTCCTTTTTAATTTAAAGCTGGGATATTTTTTCAAATGTAGAAAAGAGTAGCTGATATTTTTTCAAATACAAGCCTAGGAATTTTATGTTTATTGAACCGCAACCACCTAGTAGACTGCCTAGGCGCCTAGAGGGCCGAGCGTAATTATAGTGTTTTGGATATTGCCCTTAATTTTTGCAGATGTTTGGGCTTCTGTAAATATCTGCGGATTAGGGAGCAATGAATTGTTTATCCGCCATTTTATGTATGAATGATATGGTGCTCTTGGCCCGACATCGTTTGTTCTATTCTACTAGATCCCCTCTTTTTGTTGGGTTGTAATTTAAATAGTACGTGATGGAGCTCGAGTAGAAAGTATTGATTTAGCTTTTAGGGGCAAGGATTTAGGGTTAATGCCAATCAATAAATTGGAATAACTTCGTAAGTATATCATCAATATAAATATAATAAGTATGTCATCAATATAGAAATCGATCGAAAGGATCTGATTCAGGCAAGTTTTCAATTCAAAAGGAAATTTTGTTGGAATTGATAAAATTCTTTCGATTCAAAGTGAATCACGTGGGAACCAACCATTCGTATGATCCTTTGATAGAAAGAAATCGTAAAAGGGGTATATTACTGCCATTTTGGTGGAAGGATTACGAAGCAACGAAGTAATGTCTAAACACAATGATTTAAAACAAAGAAAAAGCTTTCAACAAAATGTAAAAAAAACAGAATTTAGGAATTGGGACAAAACAGTATCATGTACGTATTTTGTCATTTAGAAATAAAATATTAAAGAACTGTTCTTATGTAATTAGGAAGAAGTCCAACATCTCACCATTGGTTTAAAGGAGTATAGCCAAGTACTTTGTATATAGGCTTGTAATGTTCTGTCTAAATTATTTCTGGGAGTTGTTTACTTTTGCTGTAATAGTGCTGTTGGCTTTCTATTGTATACCTTTTTCTCAAATTTCCCTTTGATACATGTTCTGTGTTAATTTTTAATTTGAGATTTAGCATACCGTGGAATAGTTTCTGGTATTTTATTTCTCTCTTACACTTTTATTTATAACATTAATAGTTTTGAGTTTCTTTCGCTATATATTTTCCATAGTTGCTTTTCGTGCTAGAAGCATTGTTCATACTGGTTTTAATAACCAGGTTATTAATGCTTATTAAGTTGGCTTGAAAATTGTCAACATAACTGCCTTTAATTTCGTAGGTTGACGCGCTATAAGGGTTTCAAGGAGGGGCATAAGAGGATCCTAGTGGCAACAGATTTGGTTGGTAGGGGAATTGACATTGAACGTGTTAACATTGTCATTAACTATGACATGCCTGATTCTGCAGATACTTATTTGCATAGGGTAGGTATTCTTTACTTAAAACAATGGTAGTATTTTGTTTAGTATATCATTTGATCTAGAATTCTTAGACTTTATTTTTGCAACTGGAAAGGTGGGTAGGGCTGGTAGGTTTGGGACAAAAGGGCTTGCAATCACGTTTGTGTCCTCTTCTTCTGATTCCGACGTCCTCAATCAGGTTGGCAGCTATGATGGTTTATTTTTATTTATATGGCTAGAATTTCTTATGTTCTAAATGCATAGATGTGAACTGTTTGTAGGTTCAGGAGAGGTTTGAGGTGGATATAAAGGAGCTTCCCGAGCAAATTGATACTTCTACATATAGTATGTCCTGCATCAATATTCACAAATTAATTTGATATTTTACTTATTCACACAATAATTTGTCCATCTCCAAATATTTTTTTTCAAGTAAAAGTTATATATATTTTAAATGTTCTTGCGTAGCAGTTTTGTGCAAGTGCAAGAACTCTGTGCTAACAATCAAATAAGAAATGAGTTGAGACCTTGAAGTTATTATATATCTCATATTTAGGTTTACTCGGGCGGTGTTAAAAGCATCTTCGTCTTAGTATACACATTATATACAAATATATGGTTTTTAAGTCATTTTGTAATTATTTTGGGATGTGTAAATCATTTGTAATCATGATTAGCCACCAAAATTCTGGACATGAACATATATGCTTACAAATATATTCATGCACAAACACGTAATGTGTTACAACACACTCGCATGCACTTATATATATATATATATATATATATATTTAAGTCGCACGTATGTATGTGTTAGTGGACAGATGTAGGGCTTGGAAATTGATGGGGGATTTGGGGTAGGGATGCACAAAAGGCCCGAGGCCTGACCTTGATCTGGCCTGGGCCCGGCCTGGTCAAAGTCCGGCTTTCATTCAAGGCTTCGCCTTGGTCAGCCTCGGCCCGAAGGCTTGAAAAGGCCGCTTTTTAGACAAAAATCGCTGGCTCAGCAAAATGCTCCATGGCCTCGGGCCTGGCTTTGGGTCTCGCCTGGCAGGCCTCGCCTTCAGCCTGGCCTCGGCCTGAGACCTTAAATGATTTTTTATTCAATTATTTGTAATTTTGAACTTTAAATTTATAATTATTCATCAATAAAGTATAAATTTTTACTTATTCATTATTGTAATTTATAAATTATAATACATTAGTTTTAATTAATACATTAATAAAATTTAAAATTTTAATTATTCATTCTTGATTTCTTGTTGATACATTTAATTAATATACATCTTCAATGAATTGATTAAATATTAATAATAAGTTAATTTATTGTAAATACTAAAGTACTAATATTTAACAATAAGATTTTATTAATATTCTTTGTTACTTTAATGTTAAATATTAACATTAATTAATACATCAATAAACTAATTTTTAATATTAAATATTAATAATAAAGTAGTTTCTTGTAAATACTCATGTTCTTCATTAATTTGGATATGCTAAATTCTTGGGGATTTATGATTTTAGTTATTTTTAGGTATTAATTATGTTGTACCAATTTAAATAAAAATTCCATAAAGTAATTAGAAAATTAATCGGAATTAATACTTGAGATATAACCATGTAAGAGTTTAATGATCATAAATGAAAAGATATGTGTGTTCAAACTTTACAAAATATATGTTCAACCGATCCTAGTACGTACTATAAGAAAATAAAATCGAAACTAACTTTATATTTAAAAAATAAAAGTTTAATCTACAGTATTTAAGTAATTTACAATATTAATATTTTACAAAATTTATTAATTTATATTTTATTATTTATATTTTTAATCTTTAATATGTAACATTAAAAAAAAGGGACCAGACAGCCAAGGCCTGGTTTGGCCTTGGAGTCCAGGCCGGGCTCGACCTCGGCCTTGGGTCCGGCTCGCCTCAGAGCCTAACCAAAGCCACACTGGCAGTGACCAAGGCCTCGGCCTGCCCGAGGCCAAAGTCAACGGCACTGCTTCGGTCAAAGCCCAAGGCTGACAGGCCAGGCTGATCCCAGAGCCAGGCTGGCCTGTTGTGCATGCCTAATTTGGGGTGAAATATAGGAAAGACAAAGGGAAGAACACAATCAATTCTTCTTAAAATCTCTTTATTTATTCCATCATCTTCAGCTGTACAATTTAAAATGATCTAGTAGAGTTTCCTAAACCAAATATAAGTCTAACACGATAACTACAACCCTAATATGAAAATTGATTGCCTCGATTTGGTTGAGGCTCCCATCTAAGCGGAATTTACTAAATTGATCTAATAAAGGTGTTGAAGCTCTACATTACTTGAAATGATTTGTTAAGCCTTAAAAGATTGTTTTTTATGTAAAATTAAATAAAGAAGTATATACAATAGAAAAATAAATAATTGAAACCACTTAAAAAAACTCATACGCTTCAGCTAGGTGGCCTAGGTGCTAGACTCCCCCTCTGTCGCTTAGCGATTTTTAGAACATTGACTAATAAACTTCACAAAATTAAATTAAATTCTAGAATCTTCTGCTTGTTGGACTCTTTGGCTTGGGCTTTCAATGACTCGTACATTCATCCAACCATGTCTTCGGCTCATCCTTCACCTGTCCTCCACCGAAAAGATTCGATTCCTTCGAGTTTCGAGAAAGGCCAAGAGTACCATAGAAAGAAGGGATATGCTAAATCACCAGGAGGATTTCTTGTAATTTTAATTTGGCATGTCAATATAACAAGTGCATACTAGGTGTTTTCCTTAAGAAATGAACACCCAACATGTTGTCCATCACGATTCCAAATCCATGTTGGCCCTAAGAAGATGTGACAAGGCCTGATTGTCAAAGCATTACACATGACCGTCTTCTATTATCTCGTAGCTTTTTGTTGGTAACCCATGCTAATATCATATGGCTCGAGGTGAGGTCAACCTCTAGTCCCAGTTTCTTCACACCTGGCCTGCACATCTAACTCTTGTTTGGAACACCCTCTTCTATTACTGGCTGCAAGTTAAGGTCGAAGGACTGTTAAGCAAGTATCAGCTTTAGCATCAAGAATATAAGTGTTGACTGTTCATTATGTACCTCAACTCTGGGCATTTTAGTCTTGAATGCATGTCGATGACGATTTACTCTTGATGTTATGCCACTTACATTTGGTGGTTTTTCTTTTCCTAATCTGACTGAAAATATGTACTCCCCATCCCTTTTTGTAATGTGGAAAATCCTTATACATCTCCAAAAAGAGGGTAAAGTTCTACAATACATGTTTTGTTGGGAGTGTAAAATACCAGTTTATCCTTTTGTTATATGTATTTGTGATGAAAAGTAAGAGTCATTCAGTTAATCTTTCAAGAAAGATGGCTAAGATACTCATTTAGAAATATTTTATGACTTGCACACATATAAAGTATGAACACTCCACGCTCAAGTTAGACTTGAATGTATTGCTTTAAGTTAGAAATATATTTTTTTAACTACTTGAATGCCATTTTATTAAACTTTAGTGCCACTTAAAATTGTGTTATAATGTAATTCATTCCCAGTGTGGTCCTTTCCTAAGTGTGTTCCTTTTCTATGGTTATTCAAATTATACTTTATTTGTTTTGGACTCGTTATTTTCCTCGACATGTTTGTATTGGTGCTTCATAGATTAGTATATAATATACATATACACTACTTGGCTACTATATAAATGCAGTCGAATGATATTTTGTATATTTGTCACTGGTGATTGTGGATTATTTCGAGTCCTATGTTCAAGTTACAAAATGTGTTTTAACTAGTATCATCCTGTCATACCTGTCCTTGCTATGTGTATTCTATGAGCATGATCTAATTCTACATTGTAACAAGCAAGATTAGCATTGTTTGTGGTTTTATTAAATGAGCACCTGTCAGGTAGTTTAGGTTCCTTCTTGGGTTGGTTTCATGGTGTCCACAATGAGCTCTGTTTGTGTATTAGAAAGGTACTGTTGAGTTGTGATTGGCATGAATGCCATTTGTTGTTGTATCTTGCTATTTACCTGTTTTAGGATACCGTCACTTCTAGGAGTTTCTCTTACCTTTGTTGCGGCAGTAGTCAGGGGTTTGGTTTTGGTTACAATTATTTGTGCTTTTAGTATTTGAAGCTACTAGCAGTAGTCTATTATTACCAACAGTTGTTGATTTGCCTTGGCTGTTTTATTTTTTGCTATCAAAATTTCAGCATTATTATTTGAAACTATTATGCTTATTGATATCGTGTATTATTGTTATGCAGTGCCATCATAATAATGACATCCACTTGGCAACGTTTGAGCTCTTTGGGAGGTGGCCGTCGACTGTTATCGTTTGGTTCCATAAATCCATTGACAATGTTTAACCAGATAACTGGGAGAGACCGACTCCCAGAGAGGTCTAGTCTTGAATGCTTTGGAGATTGTGTTTTAGTAGTTGGATTATGCAGGAATTTTCGTCATTATTCATCGGAACTTTGAACAAGTTTGTATTAGATTTTCTAAAGCTTCACTCTAATTGAGTAGGAAGCTAGAGCCAGTTTAAAGAGTTTGTTGGGTGTAATTTTAGTAAATAATAATACTCTTGGTTGAATTGCATAACTGGTTGGCATACATACTGGAAAAGAAAAAGTTTCACTCAAATATAAACCATGACTAGGAAGATATTATTCAGTTTCTTTTAATATAATAAATTTGCTTGAATGTTGTGGGCATATTGAAATTGGTTGGGATTATTTCTCTTTTATCAAGGATAAAATTAGTGTGCAGGCCAATTTTTTCTAATATATTTAGCATTCTAAATAGAATTTTTATATTTTTTATTCAATTTTACGTAGTGCAGTTATGAAAGGCTTGATTCAATATATGTATGTCACCCTCGTGGACTGCTTAGTCACTTGCTTTTAAAAAATATTATGATTCCAAAAGATGAACTAGAAATTGGGTTTTAAAAATTAAGAGAATTAATTAGTATATACCTCTGTCAGTATAACAAATTTTTGTTCACTTGAAAGAGTTGGATATTTAGTATATGTGCATGTCACAACATAAAAATTTTATAAAAAAATCAACTAAAATTTATCCAATTGAGTCCTACTGCTACAAT
This sequence comes from Panax quinquefolius, assembly GCA_020205615.1. Classification (NCBI taxonomy): domain Eukaryota; kingdom Viridiplantae; phylum Streptophyta; class Magnoliopsida; order Apiales; family Araliaceae; genus Panax; species Panax quinquefolius. The sequence continues at coordinate 23,415,013 of CM035162.1, forward strand.
AAATAATTGTTCGTGTTATTATGCATTGTGCTTTTTTAATCAAAAACTCTAAGTGGATATGAAAATTGGACATGAGTGTATTTAAATTTTATTTATTTATATTTTGACCCCCCCAATATGAATATAAATACAAATAGGTGAAATTCAAATACACTTATGTTCACTTAAAAGAACTCTTTTTTAATTATGGAACTGATAAATTCACAACAATATTTTCACACGCATGACCCATTTTTTTTAATAAATCAATATTAATATTTGGTTGAAAAGTGAGCCCCACGTGTGAAAATATTAAAAAAAAATCGTTGTGAAAATATCTATTCGATATTGGAGTTGATATTTTCATGACAGTGATATTCCAGACGTGAGGCCTATTTTTCAACCAAACCGATATTAATAATAGTTAAAGAGTGAGCTCTACATGTGAAAATTTTAAAGTGTTGTGAATTTACCGGTTCCCAATTAATTATTATCTTTATGTAAATTATTACAAATATTAACCCTTAGACTCAAAGCAGGAGTTCTTCTATGCGCACTGACGAAGCTACATACACCATTGTGGGGTCAATTGACCCTATTAAAAAAATAATTAATTTATAATGTAAGGTAAATTTTAAAAAATTTAATTATTATATATAAATTGATCCCACTAAAATTTTATAGATTTTCTATTATACGGGGTCAAATTGAAAATTTATAACTTTGTCAATCAAATTTTAACCACATAACTCATATCCTCTCAATGTATGTATATATCTCTATAATATTTTAAACTAAATAATAATTTAATTTATATTATTTTAAAAATAATTATTGAATTAATTACTTATGAATGTTATGATTAAAAAATTTATTACGAGTCAATATATATAGTATATATATACCATATATTATTATTTATTATATTGTCATTTATGTCATTTGATATTTATTATATTAGCGATATATATATATATATATATATATATATATATATATATATATATATATATATATATATATATATATATATATATATGATCCCATGGAAATCGTTAGTTATTAACACTGCTTCAACTAACGCTTAATTTAAATTAGTCCCAATATTAGAGTTAATGGTAGAGATGAAAGCCCAATCATTAGAGGGAGTAGCGGCCAAAAAACGTCGTCGTTTTGACCTGGCCGCTATCCTTCTAATGCCGCCAGAGAGGATTTTTAATTCATATTATCTCAATAATATTATTAGATAACATTATTGGCAATGTCTGAAAGTTCGCTCACAGGAGAGGTTTGGTCACCTAATTGCACGCCAGAGTGAAAAAATCCTTATTGAAAAGCCCTCTTTCGGGAACCTAACACGGTTGTCGATATTGTGATTACGTAATATTATTTGTGAATAATTAACAATTGATTTATATGATAAGGAAAATATTCTTTTATGTGGATATAGATGGAGAAAATTTTAAAGTAATAATTGTTGAAAATTGATATTTTATCTTTTCTACGATAAAATAATATTTTATTATATTATTATAATATAATAATGATGATATTTTTTACAATGAATGTGGGATATATGAGTATATGAGGAGGAAGAGTATTTTTGTTGCAAAAGTTGTTTAAAACATGTTAAACATGTCTCATGCCCATTTCTTCGATTGAAATTTGATTATAGCACAGTAAAATCGTCTGCTTATGGATTTCTGGTCAATTTCGCTTTGGAATTTGGAAAAACTTTCAAAGTTGTAGAAAATTGAATTTCCTATAAAAAATCGTAAGATTCGAATTTTCTGATAAAAGTGTTATTTATTATGAATTATTGAAGTTCCAAAGTTCCGAAATAATTGATTTTTGAAAGTTTTAATTATTTTTAATAACAAAAACGTTTTTTTGATTTAGTTGACTATTGGTGTCTGATGTTTGGATCTGCTTTGGTGTTCTAAGCATTTTCCTATAAATAGGGTGCTTAAGTTAGAATTGAAAATCACATCAGAAACTAAACTTTTCTCTCTCTTTCTCTCTCTATAATATCGAGCGTATTTTATGAGTATTTTAGTACTTTGAGTATTGCTATACTGTCTTGTTCTTTCAAAGACTATATCCAAGATTCCAGCTTAAGTCTTATCCTTTTGAGGTAAGGAAGATTATTTTCTTCATAAATGATATTATTTCTTCAATATCATTACGCGAAATATTTGTTTAAATTTTTTATCAAATTTGAAATTTTTTCATGTTGGGGTTACTATTCATGAGTTACTATTCACGAGTACTATTTACGAAGCATGATGATATTTTTTATGAAATTTCTATCTTTTAGTGTCTGAGTTACTATTCACGTATCTTATTATATTCACGATATCTAACACTTATTCACGAATACGACACTATTCACAGAAAAATTAAATTTTCTTTTCTATGTCCAAGATTTTCTGTTATAGTTCCTATCTTTGATTGGATCTATGTTTTGATCATTCTTGAATTTTACTCAACTCTGGTTATTTATGAAGTATTTTCGAACTTGGGTTATTTAAAGTATGAATCCTTAATACTTGTTCTTTTGTTTCACTGGATTCATTTTCTTTAAAATATTTTTCATCATCCTCAGTCCTAAATGATGATGTTACTGAATATCTTTGGACTGTAGTGCAAAGATGAATGATTTCAGATGAATATCTTTGGCCTGTAGTGTAAAGATGAACAGGTGTTTAGATGAACATGGCCAACTGATGAATATCTTTGGCACCAGAGTGCAAAGATGAATATTTGATTTCGAGATATATATTGATTGATGTTACAGGGATAAAAGATGAGCGATAAACTTTTATATTCATATATAGAAGATAGTTGATTTCATTCTCTACTTAACTCTTCTTAATGAATTATTATTTCGCAAATAATATTGATTTAAAACTTGTTGTCTATTGTATTCAATTAGATTTTTCCTGTTGAAGACTAACGATAATTTGTTACGTATTATCTTAGTCATAATGTTCTTTACCGGGCTAATTGAGCTCACCCTTTCCTTTTGTTCCATTTTTCTTCTCGGGAGGCGAGAATGTAGCGAGTACTAGTCGGGGTATGGAATGATGGTTCTAGAAGTTATTTTAGTAGTCCTCACCATTTTGTAAAATAATGTATCAATAATTAAAATGAGAACTTATTTGAGTGTGGATATTATTCAGATGACAATATTTGTATTTAAACTCACGCTTTTATGTTGTATTAATAAAGTTGTAATTGTTTCGTACCATGTATTTTGGACGACTCGAGAATGGGTGTTGTATACTGCTTTTTGGGCGTCACGGTTGTATCAAAGCTTAGGGATATGGTCTCCAAGTGAGAGATCGGAAATAATACTAGGAGGGAGAGGCGAGTAATCATTCGCTAGTGTGTCATACCTAAGCTTATTTGTTGGTCAGTTGAAGCATGTGGTTAATATATGATATGTTAATTTGTTTAATTAACCATTGTTTTATGGCAGTATTTAAGAATGGCAGTTGAGAATATTAACGGTGGAGTTAATGAGACCGTGAAAACACCTGTAATCACCACCCAGGGGAACGTGCAATAGGAAGGCAATATTCCTCATGTAAACAACACCAATGAGCAGACAATGAACGATGGGATGTTTAGGAGCTTTTTGCAGTTCATGCAAAACCGATTTAGGGAGACTCGTGCACGAAATCTGGTGGAAATGCTAGTATGCGCGGCTTATCACAAACGCGAGTTCTTCAAGAGTTGGGACCACGAATTTAAGGAAAGCGGATCCGATCATGGCGAAAACGTGGATCAAGCAAATTACCAAGATATTCAATGTCTTGGGATGCACGGAGGAACGAAGGTTCCATTCGCCACCTTTATGTTCCATGGCGAGGCGGACTCATCGGGTGGGAGTCTATAAACGGACTCGACTGCCAAGACTCAAAGATATCTTGGGAAACGTTTCAGAAACTTTTCAACGAAAAATACTTTCCTGAAAGTATTCGCCATATGAAGGAGGTAGAGTTTATTAGACTAGAATAAAACAACATGACGGTGTCCCAATACGAGGCGAAGTTCGCAGAGTTATCCAGGTTTGCACCTCATTTGGTAGAGAATGAGGAACGAATGAGCGATGATGTTTCTCGAGAGGTTTAAAACTTCGAGATTCTAAGAATATCTTATCTCTCATAAATTTTTTATATTCAGATATTGTCAATGTGGCTCAATTATTAGAGCGAGATAATGAAATACGTTCAACCAAGGGACCGCAACTGTGGTCATACTGGGTGGCGGCGATCGTCGAGCAATGAAAACCAAATGGAAGGAAAAAACATTCAGACAAAGCGGTAACCACTCTGGTGGTACTCGTGGCCATGAAAATAGAAGAAGCTTTAGTCGGGGAGATTTTAAAAGAGGAGATTCAACAATGACACCGTGAAGACGTCGTCATCGAAGAATCGGTTTTAAGGGAGGAGAACGACCACCGGTCGTATCTTATAAATGTGGAAAAGAGGGACATATCATTAACCGTCCGTCCACAACAGTTCAAGGTATGCTATAATTATGGAAAGAAAGGACATATCGCTCGAGATTGTCTTTAAAGAAACCAAGTCCAGCGGGATGGTGACTCAAAAGGTCATCCCGGAAAAGTCAAAGTCAACGGTTCTCGAAGAGCGTTTGTCGTGACGGTCAAAAGCGAGAACCCAAACGAGGTGATCACGGGTAAGCTAATCATAAATTCTTGCGAAGTTTATACTTTACTAGAATCTGGGTTTCTACCCATTCTTTTATCTCTCGCCTTGTGCTTCAACGCTTTAAACTTGACTCGGAGAAATTAGACTTTGACCTTATCTGTGGAGACTCCGTTAGGAGAAACTTTTGTTACATCTACTGTTTATAAATCTTGTTTGATCCAAGTTGGCACCATCACCTTACCTGTTAACCTTATCTCTTTAAAGATACTTGCATTTGACGTGATTTTAGGGATTGATTGGTTAACTACTCATCATGCCAAAATTGATTATTTTTGTAAGGTTGTTAGTTTTCATATTTCTAACCAACCTGTTGTTCGAATTCAAGCAACTAGACCACTAAAATCAATCACAGTTATATCAAGTCATAAAGCCATTCGTTTATAAAAAAATGGATGTCAAGCTTTCTTAGCCCATGTTGTGGATTTGAATAAAGACACGTCAGATTTGAATAATATTCCTGTTGTTAGTGACTTTCCCGACGTATTTCCTGAAGAACTTCCCGATCTACCCCCAGAACGTGAAGTTGAATTCTTTATTGATCTTGAACCTGCATACAAAGCCCATTTCTAAAACCCCATATCGAATGGCTCTATTGAACTTGAGGAGTTAAAGGTCCAACTACGAGGAGTTGTTGGACATCGGTTTCATTCGTCTAGTACATCTCCTCGGGGTGCTCTGCTTTATTTGTAAAGAAGAAAGACTCGGGAGTATGCGACTTTGTATTGACTATCGAGAATTGAACCATGTCACTATCAAGAATAGGTATCCGCTACCTCGTATTGATGACTGTTTGACCCATTCTGAGGCCTAATTCTTTTCAAAGATCGATCTTAGCTCGGATATCATCAAATGAAGGTTAGAATCGAGGATATTCCAAAGATCGCTTTCGAAACTTCGATGCGGGCATTATGAATTCTTAGTCATGTCTTTTGGATTGACTAATGCTCCTGCTGCTTTTATGGATATAATGAACCGAGTATTCAAGGAATATTTGGATCGGTTTGTTGTTGTCTTTATTGATGACATCCTCATCTATTCCAAAAGCCGTGAAGATCATGAGCACCATTTGAAGCTGGTACTGCAAAGGCTTCGTGATAACAAGCTATATGCCAAGCTGAAGAAATGCGAGTTCTGGCTTGAGGAAGTAGCATTCCTTGGGCACATGGTGTCAAAACATGGAGTGTCTGTTGACGTGAAGATTGAAGCAATACAAAGTTGGGAACAACCAAGAAGGCGATGGCCAAAATCGTAGCTTTACGGGTTTAGTGGTTATTATCGGAGATTCGTGGAAGGGTTTTCTCGAATCGCTATCCCGTTAACTCAAATTGACTCAGAAAGATACAAAAAATTAAGTATGGTCGAGGAATGCGAGAAGAGTTTCCAAGATCTCAAGAGGAGACTCATTTTGGCACCTGTTTTGACAATACCATCTGGTTTGGATGGATTTGTTATCTACAGCGATGCTTTAGGCAAAGGGTTAGAATGTGTTCTCATGCAACGTGGGAAAGTCATAGCCTATGCCTCACGACAACTTAAAGAATATGAGAGGAATTATCTTACTCATGATCTAGAGTTGGCAGCAGTTGTTTTCGCGCTAAAGATCTGGAGGCACTATCTATATGGGAAGAAAGTGGAGATATATTCAGACCATAAAAGCCTCAAATATTTCTTCACTCAAAAAGAACTCAACACGCGGCAATGACGTTGGCTCGAGCTGTTGAAAGATTACGACCACACTATTCAATACCATCCTAGAAAAGCAAACGTGGTAGGTGACGCGTTGAGTAGAAGATCATATCACGAGGAACGAAAAGTCGCGATGATGTCATGTATATGCGTAGAACCAACTTTAATAGATAAAGTTAAAGTTGTTCAAGCCACGAACCCGGAGGCGATCGTATGAAGAAGAAAGTGCAAGAAGGTGCTATTCTGTAAGCGAAGAATCGATGAAGAAGGAATACTTGAGTCCACTCCGGACTTTGTGTTCCTAATGATTCTACGATTTGAAGTACAAGATCATGAGGAGGCACACAATACACCATTTGCAATCCATCTCGGATGTACCAAAATGTATCGTGATCTTGACGTACATTTTGGTGGAACAATATGAAGAGAGAGATTGCAAAGTTTATCTCGAGGTGTTTAACTTGTCAACGTGTAAAGGCGGAGCATCAAGTGCCAAAAGGTCCATTACAACCACTTGAGATTCCAAAATGGAAGTGGGAACACATTACCATGGATTTCGTTACGGGTCTTCTCACGGTTTCTCAAGGCATAAATGCGATTTGGGTTATTATTGATAGATTAACCAAGTCTGCCCATTTCTTGCCGATACGGGAGACTTATTCCCTTGAACGTCTTGCTCGTATGTACGTAGATGAGATTGTGAGATTGCATGGTATGCCAGTATCCATAGTTTCATATCGTAACCCAAGATTCTCTTCAAGATTTTGGGTTAGCTTGCAAAAAGCTATGGGCACGGATTTACGATTCAGTTCGGCATACCATCCTCGAATGGACGGACAATCGGAGAGGACTATTCAAACTCTTGAAGATCTATTAAGACTTTGTGTCCTAGACTTCAAAGGGAGTTGGGATAAGTATTTACCATTGGTGGAATTTTTCTACAACAACAGTTATCAGGCAAGTATAGGTGTGGCTCCATTTGAAGCATTGTATGGACGAAAGTGTTGCTCTCTAATATGCTGGGATGAGGTGGGAGAAGCAACGTTGTTGGGACCAGAGTTGGTACAAATGACTACAAAAAAGATCCAAACGATTCGACAACGTATACAAACGGCACAGGATCGACAAAAGAGTTATAGCGGATCTTCATCGAAAGGACGTGGAATTTGACATTGGGGATCATGTATTATTACGTATTGCTCCATGGAAGGGAGTTACAAGATTCGCGAAGAGAGGAAAGCTCAATCCATGATTTATTGGTCCATTTCAGATTCTTGACCGAGTAGGAAAGGTGGCCTATAGACTCGCGTTACCTCCAAGCATGTCTCGTGTTCATAACGTTTTTCACATATCTGTGCTTCGTAAATATGTGAAGGACTCGAACCACATTATTGAGTTAGAACCAGACGAGATAGCCGAAGATTTAACGTATGAGGAGATACCTGTCAAGATCTTGGATAGGAAGGAGCATGTCCTACGCACAAAGGTCATACCACAAATTAAAGTTTTGTGGAGGAACCATGCTATTGAGGAAATGACCTGGGAGTTGGAAACGGAAATGAAAGCGAGGTATCCTCATCTTTTCGAAACACCAGGTACGTACGTCAATTTCGCGGACGAAATTTCATAAGGAGGGGAGGTTGTAAGACCCCAAATTATTAATAAATAAAATTTAATTTTCTCTATTTATTATTTTGAAATAGTAAGGGTTGTGTTAGGTCCTAGTAGGCACAAGTTATCTAGAAGGGGGGGAGGGGTTTAATAGATATTTGAAAATCTTTTCGTTTTAACTTGTTCTTAGATAATGATTAAAACTATACGGAATTAGTATTTGTTTTAATCTTCTTTACCAACAATAGAGTTATGAGCCGAGTAAAGCGGTTATAACAGAGATATAGCGATTATAGCATGAATGTAAATGACACGATTGTTTTAAGTGGTTCGAGCACTTTCAAAGCTCTAGTCCACTCTTACACTCAACGAGTAGGATATCCACTAAGGATGTCTTTTACAATCTTACGAATCACACAGATTCCTTCTAGACCAAAGATCCCAGGAACTTCTCTAGTTCACTCTTGAACTCTTCATGTCCAGCAGAGACTGGCTTTCTTACGCTTCACTCTGAACTCTTCAAGTCCAGCCAGACTTGGTATACTTTTTCAGTTGATTGATAGTTGTTGAGTTCTTGATGGTTGCTAATCAGTTGCTGTGTAAGCACTAGTTCGTTAAAAACTGAGTAGCTAAGCAAGCTTTGCAATATATCAGATCGTAGAGTATAGCTTGAGAGAGATTATCACGTTGTTTGATTCATGTTTGCTTCTTCTCTCTCATCTGTCTGATCTGTATATATGTGATGTTTGAAAACTATCTGTTGGATCCATCCGTTGTGGCATTAAATGCATCTGAACTTTCTGTACTGTGATGGAGACATTTCTGCACATCTTCTGAACTCTGCATTACGCCCACCGACACTTGTAGAGGTCGCTTTCTCACCTACCACGAAAGGTGTTTTGTCCCTCTTACCCATAGTACTATCCTTAGCTTCTTCAATACATTTCTTTGTTGCATACTAAGGATATTTCATACAATCTGGGACTGATGAGTACTGCAGCATCTGGGATCCATTTCTCACTTGTTGAAAACTCAGATTATGAGGCTCGACTTTTTCTGACATGAGACAGATGATGCTCTACGATTTGGATCGTGGTGTTCTACGATTTAGATCATAGTGTCTTTTACATCCTTGCACACTACGATGCTATTAGTTGAGAGCACTACGATTTCTCTTTATCCTTCGGACACTACGATCTTCTCTTGCTCATGTTGTTGACTCTACGTTCCTCGAGAGCTCACTACGATCGTTGACTTGTAAACTTTATGTTTCTTTCAAAGACACCTACGATCGTGGAGTTAACTCAAAGAATCGTTGGGACCACTCTCTACGAAATCAGAAGAGTCTCCTTCAAGGCGGGCACACTACGATCTTGGTGCTCTACGTTTTACGCCTTGACTTACGCAATGTTGATCAAATTGATGCACTTTATGATTTCTTCAAACTAATCTATTACATCTTAAGATCAACCTAACAGCTTTTGATCTTTCTATCTATACATTCTTTAATGAGAATGATACATCGTTGAAAGCTTAGATCAACCTAACTTTTTTGATCTATCACTAAGTCCTTGTACACATATTCATTTAAGGACCTTACAAATAATCATGAACACATGCATTAAAACATCAAATCATAATATGCATTCTCCCAACAGGTTGAATTGATTAATGTGGTTAGTTATGGGTAAAATGCGCGAATATTTTAAAAATAAGCAGGTGGTTATAAAATATTCATTGTTGTCGAAAAATATTCGTACGACGACGCAGTCTTTTGTGGGCCCATAACGAAAATCGATTGGATGAAGAAAACGACAAGTATAAGTTGTTTATAAATAATGGCGTAGTTATTACCGTTAATACTGTTGGAATACTCGGTGGTTAAAACACACGATGTCTGCGTTGTTGCACAAGAATAACACCAGTATTGCACTAATTATTGATTCTTACGTAAGAAGGCACTACTCAATAATTGTTACAGTTAAGGCTGTAAACGAGTCGAATCGATCCGGATTCTAGGCTGCTCAGATTTGATTCGAGACAAAAATGTCTTACTCGTATTCGATTCGAATTCGAAATAAAATTTAAGTAATGTACTCGTATTCGACTCGATGCAAAAAATGATACTCGAAGTTCGATTCGACTCGACTCGAAATTATATTCGAACTACTTGTTTTAAATCAAACTCGAGTAAAAACGAGCTTATATCATATTATTTATTCTAAATTTACAATTTACAATTTACAATTTACAATTTACAATATACAATATACAATATACAATATACAATATACAATATACAATATACAATATACAACATGAAGGAAACTATACCCTCAAAGCTTGGTTCTAGTATCTAAGTATATGACAGAAACAAATGACAGCTTCATTCTTATGCTAATCATTCCCACCCTAACTACTAGGATAAACCATTTTTTGTACTAGCTTTAAGCAAAATCATCATAAAACAAAGATCCATGATGGAAGAGCATATGACCATGAAGGATAAAAGAGAAGGTCCCTCTGCTTGTAAAAGACAGGAAGCTTTGCAATTGTCATGGCAAGCTCTGCCAACCCATTAAACAAGAGCATAACCACAGCGAAAAATAGAGCAACCATGTATAACCCTCCTTCGGTAGTCGAACTTTGGTCCAGCTGCTTCATTCCGTCATATTCTAACAAACTAAGAGCATATTACTGTAGTAAATATATAGTCAAACAAGAGATAACGATCAAGGAAATCAAGATTATGGTAAAATTATTAGCTCCATGCATACCTCATAAGCAGCACTGATCTCCTTAAACTTTTCAGTTGCTCCAGGTTGCTTGTTGACATCAGGGTGATACTAAAGAGTAGCATAGGAAGAGAGATATCAGGAGTTATGAGGAAAAAGTAAAGCATGCACTTTTGCATTGGTAATTACAAGATGCTGCTGGTGAGTACCAAAATCTGGCCATAGAAGTATAGCTAACTGGTTTTTAGTGGGATAAAGTTTTTGGTTTTTAATATAAAGTTCAATTCAGATAATAGAAAAATGTGTGCAAAATAAAAGCAAACTAAACAGTTCTGAAATAGAGGCATGATGTCATAAGAATAGCAGACAAACTGTATGCAATCTCATCCAAAGTGAATCCTACTACTTAAGTGGATCATTGACGGCGTAAAGCTTCACCATTAGAAATAAAACTATTGGAAAGAGAAAATACAAATGGGAAAGATGATCATCAAAGAAAATAACTACCTAATTACACAACTTGACGCTACTTCATTACAAGCTCAATCATATCGCACCAAGTCAAGTAAAGAGAAAGAAAAACTAAAGAATGCTAGAATTTATCTCCCTGCCAACAATGCATGAAAGGAATGCATTTATATGATTGGGATTAAACTTAAATCAGCAAACATATAATAATTGACTGAACCAGTCCAGAAGCCAACACAACCCAAATCAAACCAGTTGTAATCGAAAAAGCCAAAATGAAGCACCACAAGACTAAATTGACAAGATTTTTTTTTAAAGTATAGGAGTCAATTGTTTTATACAGTATATTGTCCACGCTTAATGGTCCACAACTTCGGAATCTTCAACAAATAGTTTCAAACACATCTCAAGGAACACATATCACAGATAATTCTGCAATTTTCATGAATCAAAAGTGAAAGTTTCACCTAAACCGACTTAAGTATCATCAATTGAACAGCATGATGAGTGTTGTTTTACAATTCACAACAGTAAACATCCAATTAAGATATAATTAGTAATATGTGAACCTGAAACTGGACTTTCAATGAGGCTGAGATGAAAACTATTAGATAACACTGTTAAATACCCAAATTCAATTTCAGAATCAAAAACACGAATAAACAGTTGGAAACAAACTAATGTCAAGCTTGAAACCTATTTATTACCATCAAACAAGTACATGTTTGCATCCCATTCAAAGTATAGCTGGAGAATCATGCTTCAAAGAATCTCTCTTCTATTCTATTTGCATCCCATTCTCTCTTCTTGCCAGCTCTGCCAACATTTCTGTAAAAGAATGGCAAGTATTATAGTTTGAAGCACTTGACCTTTAAAGCAAATCAATAGTCCACATCCTAAACTTATTGCAAAAGAATGATGAAACAGAAGGAAGTGCAGTATTATAAGTAATTTGAAGAAGTAATCAGTATTATAAGTAAACAGATCAATCAGAATATGAAGTACATAGTACCAGAAACTAGTCTTCAAGCCTTCAACCTTCAAGGCATCAAATTCAAATCTGCTTTATACTTTAATTCTTGAAATAAAACAAGAAACAGTAGTCAATATCAGAACTTTAAAAAATAGGAGAATAAACATTTGGATTCTTAGTTCCTTACCTCAGGTCTTCAATATTAAGTAATCATCTAATAATTATTAAAAGAAATAATAAGCTAAGCAATTTATAATCTAATAACAAAATTCAAACACAACCAATTCAAACAAAACCCAAATAACAGTACCAATTTTGCAGTTCAACACAAACAGTTCTGCAGTCCAACACAGCCAGTTTTGCAGTTCAACAAAACCCAAATAACAGTACCAACAACAATTGGGGTTATATAAATGAATCTGGGGACTGAATCGACTGATAACTTACCAAGTTAAGCTTTTAAATTCTCTTGAATCATAGCCATGCATCTGCAGATCTTGAAATTTTCAACTACAACATAACATAAATGATGAAAAATTAGTATTTCCTAGACAAATCGTTACTCTGAGTCTCTGACCCAAGTCCCAACTGGTATGGGGAACAGCCGAACAGGGGAAGAGAAATCGTTACTCTGAGTCTCTGACCCAAGTCCCAACTGGTATGGGGAAGAGAAATCGTTAGACAGTGAATCAAAAAATAAAACTATGTATATACATATATAAGCATACTCGTGAACCATAGTCGAACATATTCGATCAAATTCATGACGAATGATTCGAAATTGATCGAACTACTCATGGAGAAAACGAGCAGAGTATGGCTTCTCTCAGATCCGGATCGACTGAAGAGTCGAATAATGAAAGTTGCCCAAAATCAACTCGGTTAATATACGAATTCGGGTCCCGTTCGAATTTTTCTCGAGTCGACTCGGATCCGAGCCCGACCCGTTCGACCCGTTTTCAAATTTTAGATTCTGATAATTGATGTTCGATATTTTATTTTATTGATTCAATAATTCTTTGCGTTGATATTTTATATTCTTGTTGTTTTATAATTGTCACTACATAGTATTTTCTATTATCGGACAATAATTCATATTATCTGAATAATATTATTAGATAACATTATTAGCGATGTCTGAGAAAGTTACATCTGGGAGAGGTTTGGTCACCTAATTGCGGCGCAAGATGAAGAAATCCTTATTGAAAAGCCCCTCTTTCACGAGAAGCGCCTTGGTTGTCGATTATTGTGATTCTGTAATATTATTTGTGAATAATTAACTATTGATTTATATGATAAGAAAAATATTCTTTTTATGTGGATATAGATGGAATAAATTTTTAAAGTGACAATTGTTGAAAATCGATATTGTGGCGCCCCCCAAAATTAGGTATATGTCACCCATCTTGGTCGTCGCCACTTACATGGTACATAAATTCAAATACAACTTACTAATATAAGCGTAGGTATGCAATACTGACATAAAATCGTGAGTTTGAATACAAATATTGTCTACTTAGATATTATACAAACTCAAAAGGAGTCCTCATTACAACTATTATCACACTATTTCACGAATAGTGAGGACTACTAATCTTATCCTCCGGACCATTACTTTGTTCCCAGACTTCGTCTCAAATATGTTCTCATTTCACGAAGAAAAGGTGAAAGAAAGGGGTGAGCTCAACTAGCCCAAGAAGAAATATTATGACTAAGATAATGCGAATAAATTATCATTAGCCTCAACAAATGATGTTAAACGATAAAATACTGATAAAACCAGACGGTTTAAGCATGGAATGAATAAGCAATCCATTAAAAAGTCAAGTAGAGAATAAAGTCTCTTATCTTTTAGGTTTTAAAGGTTTTTCATCAATTTTTATCGTTTGAGACTCGACAATAATAAACCACCACATCTAATCATCCATGTACCACGGTCGAGGATTTTCATCAAATTATCAATGGTCATGACTATATCCGAATCACCCCTCGGTCATAATCATACCAAAACTATCCATCAATGCATTCTGACCAATCGAGGACTTTTGTCACATCATTTATATCAAGTCGTGATTATACCGAATGATCCTCAGTCATAATCATAAGTTAAGTTCATCTATGCTGCGTAAGCGAAAGATAACATAATATAACATGAGGATGATGACAATGACATAGTAATTCAATAAAACAAGTTCAAGAATTATTTAATCCATGAATTATTAACGTCCAAATTGTCGACATGATCTTTGTTTACAGAAGTAAAATTCAATAATGATCGGAAGAATATTTCCAAGAAAGATCTTTGGATGAAACGCAAAATATCGAGGATATTCTACTAATTTCATGGAGTATAGAAGTCAAAGTTTTAACCAACCGGGTATAATAAAGAATGGAATAACAAAAGAAATCACCATGCATGCGATTTGCATAGGCGAGTTATTCCAACGAGAATAATAATAACGGAACCAGTCGGGTGAAATTCACACCAAGCGGGATGTTCAACAGAATAATAATAAAGATGGAACCGGATCCGGTGTAAAACACACGATAGGATATTCAATGAGAATGATAAAGATTAACCAGGTCAAATCGGTGTAACACATGCACGGATGTTCCAACAAAATAATAAAAAGCGGAACCGGGTCGGGTGTAAAACACACGCATGGGATGTTCCAACGAGAATAATAGAAGAATGTCACCAAGTATAGGGTAAACCAGCATATCTGAGTTATTCCAATGTAATAATAAGCAATGGAATAACATAAGGATTTCACCAAGTATAGGGTATCTGCATGATATGAGTTATGTATAGGGTATGCCACTTTTACAGTTATTCCAATGAATGATAATGAATGGAATAATGTAAGTTCTCTTCGAAGAAGAAGAATAACACCCTTACTGTAAAAAGAACCGAATATAGAAGTAGTGAAGTAGCGCGAATACTTTTCTTCTTTCTATAATAGATTTTCTCTCTATAAACTTCTCTCTATAATTTCTCTCTCAGAGTTTCATGAATTAAAAAGAAAATAATGAAGGAATGAGCTTATTTATAGGAAAATAGAATGCATAGTAATTAATCCATGAGCGGTCCAGATTGATTTACTTTAATCGGACGGTCCATATTTAAAAAAAATCTTTTAAATAAAATATCATATATTCTATTTATATAAAACATTTTACTATCAAAATACTTATGCAATACTATGCTGAAAACACTATCTGAAAAACTATGCAAATCTATAATAATAAAATATAATATATTCTATTTATAGAATAACTTTAATAAAGTATTCTATTTTATATAAAAGATGTTTACATTTTTATTACGTTAATAATACTGAATAAAACAAAAGCGTCATTATCGCTATAATAATTCATATTATTAATCGTGAATAATGGAATCAAACCGAGACTTCTCTCACAAGCGTCGATAATCAATACAGTGTTTTCTTATGCGACCACACGTATTCTTGTACTTTTACTACTAGAAGTAGTTCAGCGAGAACCACGGTAAAACTTCCGCCGTTATTTCATAAAATATTTTTGTCGTTTTCTCGATCCGATGATAATTACATTATTAGGGTCCACCAATGATTGAGTAGTTGTCTTTAATATTCCTGCTAAATCCAATAATATTCCCAGAATAATCGAATATAATATAACCACTGCATACTTTGCAAAATTTATAAATACTACCCACAACTATAATATTATCTCAAATTCACACCATAATATTAAAAATTATTTCAACAAAATTTAAATCTTTATTGATAAAATCTGGGTCTCACAATCTCCCTCCTTATGGAATTTCGCCCTCTCGACCAAATTAGGGTATATGTACTGATATGATAAAGAGGTGAGGATACCTTGAATACCTTTATCGTTGAAAACATTAAATTCATTTTTATTGATCCTACTAAAGATATTCATTAACAATTCTTCTTTTCTGCTGCTACAGAGGTGAGGCTAAAGATATACAAATCAGAAAAATAATAATCTTTGAGGCAGAATTAATAGTATCACGACCACGAATTATCCATTTATCCACGCATCGCCAGGATATTCGTGTTTTCAATCTGATCGTGATTATCTTAAATAATCCTTGGTCATAATCATACCAAGTCTATCAATGCACTACTGACGAAAGATGACTTTTACCACATCCATGAATTAATATTTCATTCTTTGAGACTCACCAATAATTAATCCATATCATCGAATCATCCACCGCACTACTGAGCCGAGGATATTCATTAGTATCACGACCACAAATTATCCATGCACTTCTGCGAAAGATAATTGTGTGTATTCATTAATATCACGACCACAAATTATCCAAACACTACTACCAAAGATAATTGTGTATTCATTAATATCACGACCACAAATTATCCATGCACTACTACCAAAGATAATCGTGTATTCATTAGTATCACGACCACAAATTATCCATGCACTACTGGCGAAGATAATTGTGTATTCATTAAGATCACGACCACAAATTATCCATACCTTTACGGCTAAAGATAATTGTGTATTCATTAAGATCACGACCACAAATTATCCATGCACTTTTGACCAAAGATAATTGTGTATTCATTAAGATCACGACCACAAATTATCCACGCACCTACTAAAAGATAATTGTGTATTCATTAAGATCACGACCACAAATTATCCAATTGTGGCCAAAGATAATTGTGTATTCATTAGTATCACGACCACAAATTATCCATGCACTTTATGGCCTAAGATAATCGTGTATTCATTAGTATCACGACCACAAATTATCCATGACTACGGCCAAAGATAATTGTGTTTTCAATTACGGTTATGATTATACTTAGAATAATCAGTGGTCATAATCATACCAAGTCCATCTATGCACTACTGAGCCACGAGATGACTTTCAACATAATATAAACATGAAGATAATGATATAAAGAATCAATCAAATGAGATAAAGGATAAATATTAAACATTTATAATATAATTTATCCAGATTCAAGAATATCCCCATGTTATCACTCACTTAATAATCTCATAATCTAATAACATTAATATTATAATAATATTTTAATCACTTCTTAAATTTATAAACAATTTATCTCAATTGTTTACGCTTTACCATATAATGCATTTAATCATTCAAAATGCCATACTCATAAAATATCATCACCAATTATCAAATCCTCATCAAAAAAATATGCATATACTACATATAGGATTCTCTGTGCCATAAAATCCTATTTTCAACTTTGTTACTTCACATAACATATTTAACTCATATGTTCAGTAACTAAACTATTTTCATGAAAAATACCAAATCAGTCCCAAAAATATTTTCTTTTCTGGATTTAGCATAATATAGTCCCATGATGAAAATATATATTTTCTCGAATTTTAAAATTCATTTACTATTTTTCAAAATCAATTTCTAATTAATTCCTTAAGAAATTAGCTACCTCAAGTTTAACTCTAAAATTCCCAAATCTTGGCAGGACCTTACACATTTATCGTGAGCTTCCATTTTAAATTTCATGGTTATCGGAGTTATAGAACTCCTAAGTTATAGCGTTTTTTGTCAGAAAAACCTAAATATTGAAATGGTCATAACTTGCTCATTTTAAGTCAGAATGAGCTCATTTTTGGACAGGATGTTCCTTATACCATATACTTTCATGTCCCAAAAAGAACAGAATTTTTCTCATAATTTAAGTGGCCGAAACAACCTCTCTAAAATCATGGCAGAAGCTTTTTTCGGTTTTTGCAGCTTTGCACTCCTTTGCTAAAATCAGTCCACACAAAAATCTACAACACCTTTTCCAGTAATTCCACTTGGATTAGTTAGGTAACTCATAGATCTAACTCTAGGACTTGACCAAATTCAAAATTCAAAATATAATAGGAGATATGGTCAATTGAATTTCGTATTACGTTTTCACCAAAATCGATTTTCAACTCTTTGTGATTTCTAAGAAACTTTCATGTTTTCACATACTAACCAACATAACCCATTATAACACTTACTAATACCACGTATACCCATGATTTTCATTAGTCCAATGCTTTTATTATGACTTTCATCATAATCCACGTAAATGCATCCTTTTAGTTGAAGAAATATTTGAGGTTTTAAGAAATGGGTTTTTTGTCTTTGAATTCAATACAAAATTCGATTTCATGCTCTAAGTAGGCTAAGAAGTCTTCAAGAATATGCCGGAAATTTATTAATAATAGAAATATCATTCAAAATTGTGACTCGTCAAGACTTGGATAATCGTCACATTGATACCAATCCGTGACTTCTATCCCTTAACTGAGATAGCACCTCACAATGATACCTATAAACTTGCCATCTTCATTCACGATGTCGCCTCTGAAAAGTCCGGCCTTGCATTCCACACAAGAAAGTCAACAACGAAAGGTTCGGACTCTTTACTTATGGCTTGATATTACTGATGATTAGCTTTAGGGTTTGGTTACTTTGAATTAGTATAACGGGGTTGTTATAAATATAAAAGCTAACAACCTTACGAAAAGAATAATAAGTAGTTAATCAATCGTTTTCAAAAATTACCTCAAAGGCAAGTATTTTCAAAGAGATAAGATCGACGAAGTAGCGTGAAAGTGTTTATTTGAAACAACAAGATTAATAAGCGATTGGAGGTAATGAAGGTTTCTCCCAACGAAGTTTCATAGATAAATCAAAGTCTAATTTCTCCGGGGTCAAATTTAAGCGTTGAGCGCAAAGCAAGAGATAAAAAGAATGGGTAGAACCCCAGTATCTAATAAGGTATAGACTTAGAAGAATTTATAATTAACTAACCTGAGTGCTAACTTCGTTCGGGTTACCCACTTTTGAAAGTCACGAAAAACGCCTTCCTGAAACCACCGACTTTGTTTTGTCCGTATCCGCGCTTGGTGCCACCGTCCCAAATGGACTTGACTTTGGTGCCGCGACAAAATCGAGCTAAATGACCTTCTTCTTCTTGAAATTTCCACTTCTATTATCTTGGCCATGATTACCACCGGAAAGTGGTTACCATTCTTGGCATGATAATTTCTCCCACGATGGTCATCATTGTTCCGATGGTCGTTCTGGCGCAGATGATTATTATCGTGTTGTTGGTGGTCGTTACCTTTTGGTTGAAATAGACTCGTTATCGCGCTCCATAACCGAGCCCTACTCACAACATCTAAATACAAACACCGCCACAAAACAAGGGTTAATTAACATGCAACATATTATCACTATACTCTGACCAGACCAATCAAATACCAAATAAACTTAGGTAGGTCATACTAGCGAAGGAATTTCCGCTCTCCCCTCCTAATACTATTCTCACATCTTAGCGGGGATCATATCCTAAGCTCGATACCAACCGTGACACCCCCAAATTAGGTATCGTCACCCATCTTGGGTCGCCACTTACATGGTACATAAATTCAAATACAACTTACTAATATAAGCGTAGGTATACAATACGACATAAAGCGTGAGTTTGAATACAAATATTGTCTACTAGATATTATACAAACTCAAAAGGAGTCCTCATTACAACTATTATCACACTATTTCACGTAATAGTGAGGACTACTAATCTTATCCTCTCGGACCATTACTTCGTTCCCCGACTAAGTCCCACCTATGTTCTCATTTCACAGAAGAGAGCGGTGAAAGAAAGGGTGAGCTCAACTAGCCCAAAGAAGAAATATTATGACTAAGATAATGCGAGAATAAATTATCATTAGCCTTCAACATGTTAAACCGATAAAATACAATAGAACAACCGGTTTAAGCAGTGGCGGAATAAGCGATCCATTAAAAGAGTCAGTAGAGAATAAAGTCTACTATCTTTTAGGTTTTAAAGGTTTTCATCAATTTTTATCGGCGAGACTCGACAATAATAAACCACCACATCTAATCATCCATGTACCACGGTCCAGGATTTTCATCAAATTATCAATGGTCAAGCTGACTATCTTACCGAATCACCCCCGGGTCATAATCATACCAAAAACTATCCATCATCGTGCATTACAGGGCCAATCGAGGACTTTTGTCACATCATTTATATCAAGTCGTGATTATCTTAAATGATCCCCGGTCATAATCATACTAAGTTCATCTATGCACGCGTAAGCGAAGATAACATAATATAACATGAGGATGATGACAATGACATAGTAATTCAATAAAATAAGTTCAAGAATTATTTAATCCATGAATTATTAACGTCCAAATTGTCGGCACGAATCTTTGTTTAAGAAAGTAAAATTCAATAATGATCGGAAGAATATTTCCATGAAAGATCTTTGGATGAAACGCAAATATCGAGGATATTCTACTAATTTCATGGAGTATAAAAGTCAAAGTTTTAACTAACCGGGTATAATAAAGAATGGAATAACAAAAGAAATCACCATGCATGCGGTCTTGATCAGACGCAGTTATTCCAACAGAATAATAATAACGGAACGGTCGTGTGAAATTCACCGCAAGCGGGATGTTCCAACAGAATAATAAAGATGGAACCGGATCCGGTAAAAACACGCGATAGGATATTCAATGAGAATGATAAAGATTTTAACCCGGTCCGGTGTAAAACACACGCACGGGATGTTCCAACAGAATAATAAAAAAGCGGAACCCGGTCCCAATTGTAAAACACACGAGACAGGATGTTCCAATGTAATAATAGAAGAATGTCACCAAGTATAGAATTAAATCAGCGTATCAAAGGTTATTCCAACGAATAATAAGCAATGGAATAACATAAGGATTTCACCAAGATATAGGGTATCTGATACAAAAGTTATGTATAGGGTATGCCACTTTTACGAGTTATTCCAATGAAATAATAGTGAATGGAATAATGAAGTTATCTTCAAGAAGAAAGAATAACACTCCTTACTAAAAAGAAGCTAATAATATACGTGTGTGTGTGTGTGAGAGAGAGAGAGAGAGAGAGAGACCCGAAAATATAAAAATCTTAAAAAAAGTTGGCTTGGGAGTACTTCCTCCGAACCCAGTCAAATTATTTATAGCTTAATAATAATTTTGACCTCTGAACTCCATTCCTGGCTTCGCCACGCGGATAATAATTTTGACATCTGAACTCCATTCGTGACTTCGTCACTGTCTATGCAAATATGATAATTTTATTTATTTATATTTTGACTCAATAAAAAATAAAAATATAAATAAATTAAATTATAAAACATTCAATGTTCATTTTTCGTATCTAATTATGTATAGAGTTTTTCCTCAAAGCAGTAGTAGTTGATTAATTCCCGTGACCTTTTCGGGCCCACGAAATCCAACCAGGCCACCCAGTAGCCCATCAATTAAATAATAGTAGTATTATTTTTTAAAAACCAAAACCGAAAACTAAAAACTAAAAACTAAAAAAAAAAAAACACTGAACTGAACTCCCCCTTTGTCTTCTCTCACTCCCAAATCTCTCTCTCTCTCCTCTTGACTCCTTCCATTTTCCAATCCTCCACCCTCCGCCGCTCCCCGCCGCACAATGGGAAAAGGCTCCAATCTCTCCGACGGCGTCCTCAAAAAAATCATACTCTCCTACACCTACGTCGCCATCTGGATCTTCCTGTCCTTCACCGTCATCATCTACAACAAATACATCCTCGATCGGAAACTCTACAACTGGCCGTACCCGATTTCTCTCACCATGATCCATATGGCCTTTTGCTCCACTCTCGCATTTCTCGCCATCAAAGTGTTCGCCGTCGTAGAGCCGGTGACGATGTCCCGCGAAGTTTATCTCTCCTCCGTTGTTCCGATCGGAGCGCTTTATTCGATTTCCCTCTGGCTGTCCAATTCGGCCTATATTTATCTATCTGTTTCGTTTATTCAAATGCTCAAGGCGTTAATGCCGGTTGCGGTTTACACACTCGGGATCTGCTTCAAAAAGGAGAATTACAAATCGGACACTATGGCGAATATGATCTCGATTTCAATTGGGGTTGCGATTGCGGCATATGGGGAGGCGAAATTTGATGTGTTTGGTGTTATTTTGCAATTGGGTGCGGTTGCATTTGAGGCCACCAGACTTGTGATGATTCAGATCTTGCTGACATCAAAGGGTATTCAGTTAAATCCCATTACTTCGCTTTATTATGTAGCTCCTTGTTGCTTGGTTTTTCTGTTTGTGCCCTGGGTTTTTGTTGAGTACCCTGTTTTGAAGGATACTTCTAGTTTTCATTTGGATTTCGTTATTTTCGGGACTAATTCGTTGTGTGCATTTGCGTTGAACTTGGCTGTGTTTTTGCTGGTGGGGAAGACCTCGGCTTTGACTATGAATGTTGCTGGTGTGGTGAAGGATTGGCTGTTGATTGCGTTTTCGTGGTCGGTTATCAAGGATACTGTGACTCCTATCAATTTGGTTGGGTATGGGTTGGCGTTTTTGGGTGTTGGGTATTATAATCATGCCAAATTGCAGGCTATGAAGGCAAAAGAAGCGCAGAAGAAGGCACAGCCACAAGGGGGTGATGATGAGGAGGGTGGGAGGTTGTTGGAGCAGAGAGAAGGGAATGAAGATGGACCGGGGAAGAAGAGCGATTCAGAGGACTAATTTTGATTTAAGAGCTGATGAATTGGTGCAAAAGGAAAATCTTTGAATTGGGTGGGAAATAAAATGGCATGAGGAAAAGAATTGGGAAATGATGGATGGATTTGAGGTTTTAGATAATGATCTACATTTAGTTTATTAATTATGCTCTGTTTATTCTGTTTCTTGATGATTAAGCCTGAGTTTCTTGCTTATAGTGCCAGTGACACTTGTATGTAATTTGGCTATTTTTCTTTGTTTTGGAAAGAAGTTGATGCATGTGTAAAGACTTCTTAACTAATGCTATGATAACTTTCCTTTCACATGTTTTGCTCAGCTTTCCTTGTCCCAACAGGATGTTGCTTTAGTATAGTCTTGTTCTACTCTATGATCTGTTTTTATGGAAAAGATTAATTAAAATTCAAAGTGGAGATTTTAAACTTAGATTTGGAACAATAAAGGGTTATTTAATAAATAAATAATTGCTATTGGTGCTGTTAGGTATGCATAGCATCGTGCACTAATAATCTAGTCTTGGTCTTGGCTGTTGGAAATTCTTATCAAGAGATTATCATAGCTTTATATGTCCAGATCAAGAATGGTCTACTTTATCTCAGGCTAGCTTGGAGGCTGGAGCAGCGTTCAACATGGGTAAGAAAGGGAAGTAGTTAGCATGAAGTTTATTTTTGGGTAAGTTGGTCAATTAATCAATAGAGTCTTGTGACATGCAAGCGAGGCTACATGTGTCGGCGTTACATTGGTCGATTAACTTACTCAAAAATAAACTTCATGCTAACCGGATCCGGTAAGAAAGTGATCACTCCCGGCCTGCTTGTTAAATTTATGCTACTCATCCTCAAATTGAAGGGAGTAAAACTTAAAACCATATTATATATAAGATGCTTTAATTTATGTATTACTTCTTCCGTTTTCAAAAAGATGAAAATGTGTGTAACCCTAACATGTTTATAGTTGTGTTAAATGTGTTGACTCATTAATTCGTTTAGTGCAAAAATATCTAAATTATAAATAAAATAAAATAATATAATTTACTTATTTATTAAATAATAACAGTTTGATGTATTATCATAACAATATATGTTTAACAAAATACAAAATAACATGCTTAGACAAGTATCTAAGAAATTAAATATAATAATACTCCAGTTAAATCAAAATTATAATCTCATGTCTTATTTATTTTTAATTATCTCAAATAAACATGTCTAACCATGTTAAATATATTAGATTCAATTCAATTCGTGATAAACGGAACGATTATTTATGACACAATTATTTATAGTCAAAACTAACTAAGTCATCATGATATTTAGCAAACAATAAAATAAAAATTACCATCCTGATTCAATGTCGATTTTTAAAAAAATCACTTATCCCATTTTCCATAAAAAAAAATATAAGATACAAATGTTGAGAATATTTAGTCCATATATATTTTTCTGGTCAAATCTTGACTTAAAAGGTTAACTTATTATGTTTATGGTTCATTAAATCATATATGTCATCAATCTTTCTCCTTATGTTTTACAAGCTATCACGTCAACCATCTTCTCCTTAACACGTGATTTCTCCATCACCATTTCCCTTGAACTTTAGCCATACTTTTATTAGTATAACCCATCACTTCTTCTAGTTGACGAGCCATCCCCTTCATCACATCAAGCTTCTATCTTAATATTTCTTGCTTGATTTAAAAAAAAGCCTTTTTCAAATTAAATAGTCCACCACTTGCTCAAATAATGCATTATCCACCCGGTATCCATAATTCATTGAACCTAACTCATCACATTCGTACCATATCCATGACTCAAACCCATAATAATATCTCTGATACCAGTTGTTAGGAATATCTGACCCATATATGGTCATATGAAACCACATTTCATAAAATGTTAATTTATTAGGTCTATGTTCCATTAGATCATATATGTTCTTAATCTTTTTCCTTTATATTTGGATGTAAAATTTTATTATCACGCGGTATCTCAACAACAAATAATAAATAAATAAAAAAAGAAAAAATATAAAACCGAAACAAGAAAAGAATAATACCAAACACAAACCTTGTGCCGCATGGAGATGGAGCGCTGTCTCTATGTGGTTCGCCTAACATAATGACAAGTATCTGGTACCACCGTTGGCCACGTCATCCATTTTTCCACTCACCGAGTAACTGTCTAAGAGTTAATTTCATAATTGGCGCTACTCTCTCTAGATATCATAAGACGTTTCTCTCTCTTAATTTGAAGGTCCTTTTCTATCCGAATGATCTGAAAAAGGAAATTTTTCCTCAAAATGCGAAGGATTTCTTATTTTCTCTCTCTAGGGTTTGCTCATCGCACCTCTAAATTTCGCTCCAATGCATTCGTTTTTACTGCGCTCAACCGATTAATCCTCCTCCGCCTTCCAAACGACCAGGTTCCTATCTAATTATAGACATTTCTATGTGCAGATTTATATTTTTGTTGATTTGTGCTTCATTTGTTGCATTGTGAATTGAATAGGTTTTTGATTGATTGATTTAGCGATACTATGTTATTTGATTATTTTTGAGTTGGTGAAGAATAATTTAGCTTGGTTTTGATAACTTTTTTCTGCAATTTGAGTGTTCTAATTACTTGGAGATTTGTAAGAGTAATTTTGTTGTGATCAGTGTGAAGTGTTTTGGCTCTGATAGGCAGCTGTGGAAATTTCAACAGAAAAGCAAATTGAGTTGATAATTATGGAATAATTGACGTGAATCTAAAATTAAGTAAATTATAGAAAAATTGTTAAGTAAACTTGTGATCAACTATTTCATTCCAATAAATATAAACTTGTGATCAACTAATATAGTCTAGTTAATTCAGCTTAGCTGACATGGGGTGAGTTTTCAAAATTTAGGAGCCAAATTAATGAAGAAAACATAAGATGTGAATAATTACTGAAATTGCACCCAAAAAAAGAGAGTAGTTATTGACGATTTTTTTAAAATTAAAAATCCTATTCTTTCTCCTCCCTCAACCTTGGTTCTAAATAATCATTTAAATGTATGTTTGCTCAGGACCTCTTGCACACTATAGGACTCTTGTTGATCAAGGGAAGCTACAACATGATCCTTACCAGGAAAATATTGCTTTCGAACTGGAAAATTTGCTCAAAAAATTGGAACAATATGAGAAAGATATGGAGGAATACCATGTAGGTTGAAACTCTGAGCAATTTTTTGTTATGATTCTAGATAGTACCTAAATAGTGTCTCTCTTATATTGTACATCTTGTCTAGGTAAGACTATCCAAGTGGGAGGAGAATAGGGAGAATGAACGGCGTAGGCTTTTAATGGAGGAAGCTGAGGTCAAGCAGGAAGGAGGAGTTTTCTCATCAGTAAAAAAGAATCGAAGTAGAATTGTTGAAAATTTGATATCTTGGTGAGGCATATATTTGAATGCGTCTTGCGAAAATGATTTAGACCTTGCAAATGTTTGATCGTTGCTTCTTTTATAAATAATCATTTTGTCAAAAGGGCCATTATCAATATTGTTAGAAAAGCTGGAAGGAAGATTTGATTTATGGAGTGACCTAGCAACGGATGAAGTTTTTTTTTTGTTTGCAATAATGATACATGGGATTTGACTATTTGTTTTTTTTGGTTCGCAATAATGATGCACGGGGTTTCACTATTTGTTCTTATTTTCACTACTTTAATATAATTTTAATATCATTACACACATTTTTTTACCCTTGGATTAATAACTTCATGACAAAAAATTTATCCTTAGGTCATGTGATACCTCAAAAGGGGTACAATTTAACCCCACCTCTCTCATTGCGATTGTACAGTCCCTCATAAATGATCTTAGAAACAAAAAAATAGTCCACGAGATTGCTTCTTAGGACTAATTAAAGGATAAAAAAGTGCTTAAAAGAATAAAACTAGTATAAATAGTCCAATCACATGCAACATTATTACAAACAAACATAGCCCAAGGATCTTGTTTGGGATTGTTTTAACTTTAGATTTATACCCAGTCATTTCTCATACGAGTCTAATATCTTTATCAGGGTAATACACATTAATGGATGTGTTATAGATAACATATAGCATTGTATATGTGAAATTTTAATTCAATAGTCATGCATCTTAAATCAGAATTTTCTTTCATCACGTCTCTTTTTTAATATTTCCTTATTGTACTAGTGGAATTTATTTTGACTCAGGGGAAAAGGTGAAAAAATCGAACCTGGAGTGGGTAAATGGGTTTCATACCTTAACAGAGAGAGGAAGTTGGATTCAGTAAGTGGTTGTCGTCCTACTCCTCCTGCTGCTCCTAAAGGACTATATCTATATGGGGATGTTGGAAGTGGTTTGTTGCTCTTTTTACTTTTATTCCTTTCATATTAAATAAAACCTTAATTTAAGAATTATTTGTCTTCCAATCTGCCTAAATGGAGTTTGGACTACCTATATCAAACTTTTTTTAAAGTTTTGATTTCTTATAGAAGATTTTAGCATGAAAAGCTTCTTGCATTCCATTTTCTTCATTTGATTCTTTCACTTTTCATTTTATCCAACTTCTCAGATTTCCTCACATATCAACATAGATATGACAAAATTCTCTGCATCTTGTAGGAAAGACGATGCTTATGGATATGTTTTATAGTGCAACTGAAGGAATTGTTAAACATTGAAGGAGGTTTCACTTTCATGAGGTGACATTTTTGTACTTCGCATTACAATACTCCCCTCCATCCAAATGAGTGTCCATGGTTGACCTGAAATGAGTGACACCACTTTCAAAATCAATATATTAGTTTTTTTGTTATATTAAGTAATTTCTAATCTTGACCACTGATTATGTTAGTATAATTTCATTTGGAGCAGGTACTATTTTATAATTAAGTGCAACATGTTACCATAAATTTTTGATTTTAAAGAAAGATCTGCATTGTCTCATCATGGTAAAATAATATTTTCACTCTCTCAATGTTGCTTCTGCATTTTTTTGTGAAGAAATTCTGGCTTGTTTTCATGATTTAAGCTTTTAGTTAATAGTTATGCTACCATGACTTATATAATTCATCTTGATACTATGTTGTGCTCCTAATGTGGATTATATATTGCTAGTAGACTGGCATAATATATGAGAAGGTTGTTTAGACCTGAATTCTTTTGAAGTCCATATTATTATTCTTTCCATTATATAAACAATAGAAATGATGGAAGCCTCCATAATAGGGCTGAATGCTCCACAGATTCAGTTTTGAACCTAAGATTTCTATACAGAAAATTACTTATGCTTAGAATTTATTAGAACTTAACTTGAAATGACATGGTAACAGCCATTGTTACTTTGTAATAAATGTGACGCCCCCAAAATTAGGTATACATCACCCATCTTGGGTCGACACTTACATGGTACAGAATTTAAATACAACTTATTAACATAACTGCTGCGGTACAATACGACATAAACCGTGAGTTTAAATACAAATATCGCTCTACTAGATATTATACAAACTCAAACAAAAAGTCCTCATTACAGTTATTATCACACTATTTTACGTAGAATAGTGAGGACTACTAATGCTATCTTCGTGGACCATCACTGCTTCCCCACTCGTCCCCAAATTTATATTATCATTTCCTAAGAGAATAAAGTGAAAGAAAGGGTGAGCTCAACTAGCCCAAAGAAGAAATATTATGACTAAGATAATGCGTAATAAATTATCAATAGTCTTCATAATGTTAAACCGATAAAATACAATAGACAACCGGTTTAGCTGCGGCGAATATCGCAATCCATTTAAAAGAGTCAAGTAGAAAATAAAGTCTACTATCTTTTAGGTTTTAAAAGGTTTTTCATCATCTGTTTATAAATTGAGACTCACTTTAATAAATATTTCACATCATCGAATCACCCCTCGCACTACTGACCAAGGATATTCTTTAGTATCACGACCACAATTATTCATGCACTACGGCCGAGAATATTTGTGTATTCATTAATGGTCATGATCATGCCAACAACAATTCCATCAATGACTACCTAATGACCGAGGATTTTTATCACATCATTTGTAACATTACTGGCCACGATTACACCGAATAGTCTCTCGGTCATAATCATACCAAGTCCATCTACGCACTACTGGTGCCACGGATGACTTTCAAAAAAAATATAAAATATGAGGATGATGACAATGATATAAGAATTGATAAAACAAGTTCAAGAATTATTAACGTCCAAATTATCAACACGATCTTGTTTTGTAGAGTAAAATTCAAGAATGATCGGAAGAATATTTCCATGAAAGATATCTTTGACGAAACGCAAATATCAAGGATATTCTACTAATTTCATGGAGTATAGAGTCAAAGTTTTAACCAATTGGGTATAATAAAGAATGGAATAACAAAAGAAATCACCATGCATGCGATAGGCCTTACAGCATAAAGTTATTCCAATGTAATAATAAATAACGGAACTGTGTCGTGAAATTCACAAGCGATGGATGTTCCAACCCAGAATAATAAAGATGGAATCGATCCGGTGTAAAACACATGATAGGATATTCCAATGTAATAATAAAGATTTTAACCAGTCCTGCAAAACACACGCATGGTGATGTTCCAACAGAATAATAAAAAGATTTAACCCGGTCCTGTAAAACACATGCATGTGATGTTCCAAATGTAATAATAATAAAGACGGAACCAGTCCTTGTAAAACACATGTTCAATGATGAATAATAATGAAGAATGTCAGTTTTACGCCATAAGCTGTTCAGCTGTAGGAAAATTATATACTAGAAGAACAAGTTAAGTTTCTGTAAAATGGACCTTTCAACCTATCAACATGATAACCCAAATCGGTACTTGATGCTCGCTTAACTCGTTGACAAGTTAGACACCTTGAGATAAACCTGGTATTATCTCTCTCTTTATATTGCTCCACCAAAATGTATGGCCGAATATCACGACACATTTTGGTACTCGACGATACATTTTTTAAATCGGTAACACAAAGTCCGAGAAGTATTCCTTCTTCATCGATTCGCTTGCAGAATGCACTTTCTTCCTCACCGATCGCATCAGCTCAGTGTACGAAAGCGACTTTAACTTTATCAATTAAAGTCGTTCTGACACTCTGATACTCGTTATCACTTCCTCGAGTCTTTAATTCTGTGAAGAAAATGATCCCAGTGAAGATCTCCACTTTCTCCCCATACAAGTAATGCCTCCAAATTTATTGAAAATTACTTATAGCCGAAGTACACATCCCAACCTTTCGCTCAAGCATCACCAGATGACAAATCCTCACAGGCTCGAGAAGTAACTTTAACTTTGTCACCACGCTCCTCGAGTCTTTAATTCGTGAAAAATCTCCATCCTAGGAAGCAATTCGCAAGTCTTCGAGGTTCATCAAATGTCATGGGCCTTTCGTTTGATATTTGATTTACGTTGTTGATAATAGCTTCCATATCAATCTATTCCATTGACGATACTCGAACTAGACGGTACGCATCTATTCAATGCTTTTCGAGCTCTTACAAGTGTCGCATCTTCACTCAATCCAAAGGATGTCATCAGTAAAGACTTCCACCATGTATTTTTCCCCATCTTACTCATAAGTTTAAGTTAAGAATGTCATCGAAGAACAGTGGAGGAATTCGTCAATGCCCTAAGTTAAAAAGAATTTGCTACTAATCTTGATTAATACGATATCCGGGAGCAAAGATCGATCTTTATCAAAATTTGGCTCCTAGAGTGACAGTCAACCGATATATTGGAGACCTATTTTTGATGGTCAATTCCTCCGATAATCAATACAAAGTCGCATACTCCCATCTTTCTTCTTCACGAGATAGAATAAGTAAGCACCCCAGGAGGAAGTTTAGACAGAAG
This sequence comes from Panax quinquefolius, assembly GCA_020205615.1. NCBI lineage: Eukaryota > Viridiplantae > Streptophyta > Magnoliopsida > Apiales > Araliaceae > Panax > Panax quinquefolius. Next base: position 23,445,682 of record CM035162.1, read on the forward strand.
AAAGCCAACTCTCTAACAATTCCGCGATTGGCTCTTTAACTCAACTCTTCAATAGAGCTTTCGAGTATGGAGCTTTGAATAGGTTTTCAGACTGTTTCCAAGGTCGTCTACAAAATTCAATTTCACGCTTTCTGGGGTAAAGTGTGAGAGTTTCGGGAATACGTCAGAAATTTATTAACAATAGAATATCGCTTAAAGCGGCGTATTTTTATTTAAATCCGTGATACGTAGCCTAAGAAAGCTTTGACATCCGTTTTCAATAAAATCTCGCGTTTTTATGGCTCGAGATGACCGCGATTGATTTTAATGGTTTGGTCGTTGAATTAGAGTAAATAGATCATTAGGAATATGAAGCTAACAACCCATGAAAACAATCTTTTTTGTGTTTCCACGAACTAGGTTAACCAATCAATCTTTTCGAATCACGCGAATGCAAGTATTTTAATGAAATAAGATCGAGGTAATGTGAGATGCACCAATGAGGTTTCTCCCAAACGGAGTTTCCACAGATAAGTCAAAGTCTAATTTCTCCGGAGTCAAATTTAATCGATGAGCTAGTAGAGAAATAAAAAGAACAACCGATCAAATAAAGTATGACTCATGTAGTTTATATGTTTCAATGACCTCATTGGTCATTCCTTCATTCTTTTGGAGGTCATTCAAACGCTCTTTGACTAATGGCTTAATTTTCTCGACGGCCTTTCGTGCCTCCATCCCCACTGAATTCTTCTTTCTGAAACGACAAAAATCGAGCTAAGTGACCTTCTCTTCCACAATTATAACATGCTTTATATTCGACGCAGCTTGATCGATGTGGTCCCTCTCCTCCGCGTTTAGACGGTAAGCGATACGACAGTGGTCTTTCCTTCTTTAATAACGTCTTAACGTTTTTCCATCATTGTTGAATCTCCTTTCGAATGTCCAAAGACTATTGCTTGGGCCCCGACACACCGTGGTTACCATATCTGGCCTTATTGATTCTCTCCACGTTGCCACCGCCACGATCATATTCTCACCGTATTATAATTTTTCACGCTTGCTTCTTTTTTAGGCGTGACTCATTAGTCAATCCACTAATTAGAGCCCTATTTACAACATCCCGAATACAAACACAGAACTTATGAAATAAGATGTTGACATATGGCCGATTGTCTCTTCATTATCCACCGTTGGGACGATATCGTGATAACTCCGCAAATTTTGCCTCAGATCATGTATTACGAAAATAATTGCTTAATTCCAACTGATATAACTCAACCTCCTTCACGTATGCGATGGATACCATCTGTGTCAAAAGATATCTTCAAGTCAAATTGCCGAAAGTACGTTTTCGCATTCTGCCCATCTAATCCGCCTCCACGAATAAAGCGTGAAGGAAATCGCACCTCTGCGGAGAAGTCGAGGCATCAAATATCTTGTAAGCCAATTTATCCAACGCTTAGCCGTAGTGGCTTTCTTTAATTTCAAGTGGTCAGCTCTTAAATTGCTTTAATGCTGATTCAGCATGGAGTTTTCCGTGTTTCCACCTAACAGTTTTGCATCGTTGGCTCTCGATACGGTTATTGATAAATCAGATAAAGCCTCGAACATTTCGATCATTAAATGCATTCGTCTCTTCGTTGTTGTTCGCACGAGGAAATATTTTTGACAATGGTGAATCTCAATCGTCTTATTCTCAACATTCTCGATGTCATTTTGGAGATATCGCCACAAAAAAAAGGTCTCCGCTATTTCACAAATTATCCCTATCTTCCGACCAACCATAAAATATCACATAAACTTAGGTAGTCTCATTCCTCGTCCTCCCCTCCAAGATAATTCTCATTAGCTGTGGATCATATCTAACAACGATACTTAAAACAATCAATACGCCCCCAAAAGTGGTGCATAATCACCCATCCTTTTAATCACGCCACAATGGCAAGTATTTTAAATAATAACTTATTATAAGATCGACCGGTACCATAATACATAAACCCCCATGAGTGAAAGTAGAAATTGAACTTTCGAGAAAATCAAATCTCAGATAATAACAATACTGTAATGCCAAGCTGAATCTTTCCTGACGGAACTAACGCATAAATGAAGCTGTCGACCTCGAATTTTGCTCCTGTCTTATGCTTTTGGAATAAATACGAGATGTCAGCGATTGAGGCGATGTGTCCCTCTCCTAAATATTCAAGAATACTCGGACAGTGGTCATTTCCTCATCAGATCGCTCTTTTCCATCATTGTCATCTCTGGTTTCGAAACGCAAATCTTATTGAAACTCGGCGATTCCCATTCTTGATTGGTGATATCAAGACGAAGATCGTCTTTAGAAAAGAATTTGCGCTTGGTCGTCATCACCGCCTCGATGACTATTCTCGCCTTTGCATTATAATTTTGTCACCGCTTCTCTTTTTAATAAGGCGACCATTATCGCGCTTCCACTAATCGAGCCCTATTTACAACATCTCAATACAAACACGCTACGAGAAAGGCATGTCACTTATCTCCTGGGCCAAACTCTTTAAAAACATTCGCTTATCTCTTCATTATCCAATAAGCGGGGACGTTAAACAAGATAACTCCGCAAATTTTGCCTCGTAATGGCTACCTGCCATATTGCTTTGTTCCAACTTGATAAACTCCACCTCCTTCATGCGCGGCATCAGAAAGGTCACGGCCGAATGCCTCGAACTTCTCCCAAGATATCTTCAAGACAAATTTCTATTGAAAGTACGCTGCATCGATTCCCACCAAGAATCCGGCCTCACAAGAACATAAAGGCTGCAAGAAGGGAACTTTGCTCCTGAGCATCCCAAAGACATCAAATATCTTGGTAATCACATCCATGCTTCCGCCAAGTGGTTTTGCCTCCTTAAAACTCCCGGTGGTCCCACTTTTTAAATGTTTAATGCAGACCTCGAGTTTTTCCGTGGTTTCCCAATTTCATTGCCGGACAAGTAGTCGCTTCTCATCATTGTCAGATAACTGGATGTTCAACATTCGATCATTATTCAATGTCATGTTCGATGAGGATAAAGATAATGCAGTAATAAATTATCAATAAGCCTCTCAATAATGTTAAACCGATAAATACAATATAAACCAGCTTTAATCACAGCCGAATATGCAATCCATTTAAAAGAGTCAAGAAAATAAAGTCTACTATCTTTTAGGTTTTAAAAGGTTTTTCATCATCGCTTATACCGGTACTCAAATTTAATAAATATTTCACATCATCGAATCACCGCACTACGGCCAAGGATATTCTTTAGTATCACGACCACAATTATTCACGACCACTTGCCAAGAATATTTGTGTATTCATTAATGGTCATGATCATGCCAACAACTCATTCATCAATGCACTACTACTTAATCGAGGATTTTTATCACATCATTTGTAACATTACTACCACGATTACAATCGGCAGTCTCTCGTCATAATCATACCAAGTCCATCTACGCACCACACAGCCACGTATTTACTTTCAAAAAAAATATAAACATACAGGAGGATGATGACAATGATATAAGAATTCAATAAACAAGTTCAAGAATTATTAACGCCCAAATTATCAACACGACATCGCTTTGTAGAGTAAAATTCAAGAATGATCAAGAATATTTCCATGAAAAGATATCGGATTAAACGCAAATATCAAGGATATTCTACTAATTTCATGGAGTATAAGTTCAAAGTTTTAACTTAACCGGGTATAATAAAGAATGGAATAACAAAAGAAATCACCATGCATGCTGATGCGATAGATCATGCACGAAAAGTTATTCCAATAGTAATAAAAATAATCTAACTGTGTCAAAGAAATTCACAATTTATGTGATGTTCCAACGAGTAATAATAAAGATGGAATCGATCCGGTAAAACATACGTATAGATATTCCAATGTAATAATAAAGATTTTCAAAGTCCTGTGTAAACACACGCATGTGATGTTCCAATGTAATAATAAAGATTTAACCAGTTCGTGTAAAAACACATGCATGTGATGTTCCAACGTAATAATAATAAAGATTTGAACCGTGTCCTGGTGTAAACACGCAGCATGTGATGTTCCAACAATGTATTGAGAAGAATGTCACCAAGATAAAAATAAATCATGTATGCGGTTATTCAATGCGAATAATAAGCAATGGAATAACAACAGTTCTTTACATGAATAAGAAAGAATAACACCCCTTACATTTGGTAGGAGATTGAATATCGCAAAGAGTAGTAAGAACAAAATACTCTTCTTCTTTCTTATTCTCTCTATACTTTCTCTCTCTAGCTTGAATGAATTCGTGAAAAATAATGAAGCCCTCAGCCTCATTTATGTAAGATTTTAGCTTAGCACTTCTTGTAGAAAAGGCAAGTGGCTCGAATGAATCGGTTCGACGCCCAGTAATGTGAAACGACAAGTGGTTCGATCGTCGGTAAAGGTAATTACTATTAACGGTAAGGTAAATACTATCTGACGGAAGGTAAATACTATTCACAAGGGTAATTACTATCGATGAAGGTAATTACTATCGATTGAAGGTAAATACTATTCACAAGTAGGTAATTACTATCGACGAAGGTAATTACTATCGACGAAGGTAAATACTATCGACGAAGAGACTCTTAGATGATGACATATAGGCCCCCATAAAATAATCAAACTTACCACAAATCATTTTTTTTCATCAACACATATTTAATCTTTCAACAATTATTAATCATTTATAACTTGTCTCAATTATTGATTTAATACTATAACATATTATACAGATGATACTGTGACAATAATTGAATCAATAATATAAGAGATATGATGCAGCAATTACTGTAGCAATAATTGAGCATAGCTGAGTGACTTCTCACGTAAGCATCAATAATCAATACTGTGTGCTACTATGCAACTACGCGTATTACTGTACTTTTACCACCGGGTAGTTCAACAGTTTTAACGGTAACACCTCCGCCGTTATTTTTATAAAATATTTTTGTCGTTTTCTCAATCCGACAATAATTCTATTGTGGGGGTCCACCAATGATTGAGCCATTGTACGAATATTCCCTAACAAAAAGAATATTCCCCGATCAAACGAATATTTTATAACAACTTGCATACTTTGCAAAATTTATAAATATTACCCACAACTATAACATTATATCAAATTTATTCCATAATATTCAAAAATAATATTTATAGAAAAATTCATCTTTATTTATAAAAGCTGGGGTCTTACAATAAAGGTCTTCATGGTGAAGAAAATAGAAATTCGAAGAACAAGTTATCCTTTAGCTTTCTTATAACAAATTGATGCAGGTCAACTCAATAAATCTTGAACTATGAAACCTGGATTTAATAAAAATGGGGCTAAGGTTAAGGAAAGCTTGTATGTTAGTTAAGCTTTAACGTGTGATGGGTCTTTGAATTACTTCCTTTAGAAACATGATAGCTGTGGATTGTGAACATTTATTCTTAAAATTCTGGTCAGCAACAACGAATATTTTGTATTTGTTAAATGGAAGGCCACACAGAAGAAAGTTCTGGTCAGCATCAACGAATGCTTTTTAATTGTTAAATGGAAGGCCATAAAGAAGAGAAAGGACAAATTTATTTAGTTTAACGAGGAGAGTTCTGGATGGCGAAAGGGGATCTCCAGGTGACGGGAACCATATCTAATAAGATCAATAATTTAGGATCTCCGCCTAGTGTTCTTCAAGATTCACTCCCCTGAGGTAAGGTTCTTCTCACATCACATAAATGTTTTTCTTACAAATTCTCAAAGATCAGTTCCTTGTTGAAAAGAAAAAAATAGAATGCTTACACACACAGTTGCTCTCTCATAGCAAACAGATAGGCTGGTGGGCTTCTCCCATTTCAACTGAAACTAAGCTCCTAGTAAAAATTATGACAGTTTTTTTTTAAGGTAAAATTGACCTACTAAGGACTACAGATAAGATTCCGTTGAAGTTATCTAATATAAAACCGCTCATTTTGCTCAACCAGATTTAAGATTTAATTCAATTTATAGTGTGTTTAAAGCACATGCTGCATGATTTTCCAAACTTATGCCTTTTCACATTCTGTGCATCATGTGTCCTAAAAGGGTATTTTAGACCTTACAATGCCTTAGCTACCTGCCTAAAAGAAGGCAGATTTTTGTCTCTTTTAGATTTATTCTTTCCGTGGAGTTTATTGTTTACATTAAGTTCCATTCACAGGCTATGCTTGAAATAAATGAACATATGCATAAAATATGGAAAAAGCAAGTGGAAGAGAAGTCTCTACAGTCGAGCATTGCTAGTTGGATTATGAATCTTCCGGTTGATTCTAAAGTCAAAGAATGGGTAGCTGCAGAAGAAAGATATAAGCAAGAAGTACAGATGAAAAACATTCTTCCAGCTGTAGCAGATAAGTTTCTTGTCGATTGCCGGAGAGATCAAAGAGGGGCTAGCGTTCTATGTTTCGATGAAATACAGGTAATATGTTCCAATTTCTGAAGTTTTATCTTGTTGATGATTGAATAAAACAAGGATTAAGTTTCTTAGCACACTTCATTTTTGTTGCATTTTATTGGGTGCATATTCACACAATTCCTCTTCATCTACAACCTTTATAATCTTATTGAACATCTTTCTATTGGTTTTGAAATGGATATGATGCATCTGAGATTGGAGCTCCTAGTTTCCTTGAAAATTTTGTGTTGCGTTCTTTCAAATTCATTGGTTTGAGGGTTTGAGAATGATACTTTCTTTCCAAGATTTTTTTTCTCAGAAGATATTTACCCTTATGGGTCAAATATAAAGTGGGAAACAAAAAACAATTAAAGGAAAATTATCTAGAAAAATCTAAAAAAAAATGAACAATAGAACATCTTTGGCATGCTAATGACTAATGTTATATAATAGATTTCATGACGGCCTCCTAAAGTCTTCCTAGAGGTACGAATTAACCTTTGGAATTAGGAACATTGTCCTTTTATTTTGTCTTATTCAGACGCATAAAAGAAATTTGAATAATATTCCATTGAAGAACTTGAAAGATTCCAGATGGTTGGATAACCAAAAGCTCTAGATTGCCTTATGGTGTGGGTGTGTGAAGACCATTGCTGGAGGGTGGGAGGTTTTAAAGGTGTACCTATTTTGTGACTGGTGATGGCTGGTGGATTAGGTTTTTGGAGAGATGTATGGTTGGGTTGGAACATTTGGGGTCCACTTTAAATGAGTTCGTCAATGTTCATCCCAAATTGCACAATGACTATATTGGTAATGTGACCATTTAAATGAATAGTGAATATGAATCAGTAGAATGAAAATTGTGAACACAGTGGGTAGACACGTAGCTTCCTATTTGACATCAACTTACATTAAATATAGCCAAAAGAGAACAAGCAAGTGAGGGAGTGAAACCCCATAAATATTTGTACTCACCGATAATCAAATAGTTTGGAAATTATGTCAACTTAAGCTTGTCTTTTAGCCTTACTTGGACAATGGAACTTGAACCTTGCATGTGGAAAATGTGTTATTATTATTTAAGTCATTCAGTTCCAAATGTGGAATTTTGATTAGGTTTTAGCTATTGTAATGCGTCTGAACCACAACTTCATGTTAAACCCAAAAATTGCAATAGCCAGACAGAAAGAGATGGTGTTGGCCATGTGTGACTTAATATGGAGGATCAATAATAATTTGAGTATATTTCCTCTAAATAGAAAGTTTTCATTAGGATTCATGTTCTGCTAGAAAAGAAGTCGCTTCGTATTTTTCTTCCAGAGATTTGAATGATTTTTTTCAGTATATTGACGACAAGTTGAATGCGAACCTTGTCAAAGTTCATTTATATGTGATTTATTCGATTTATCATTGTGGAAAATTTAACTAATGGCACTAGAGTTATTTCCTTTTGCACATTCTATTGTTGTTCTTATTTTCAACCGTATTTTTGGTGCTGCATCCTTTTATGAATTTAGCTATTATTTATTACGCAACCTTCTTGCTTTATGGACAGACAGTTGATGTGTTTGCTATTGTGGTCCTATCTGGAATTCTAAGCAGATTGTTAAGTACTGGAACTGTTCTTGTTGCCACCAGTAATCGAGCACCCAGGGACTTGAATCAGGTGCACACAGAAATTCTCCGCAAAACCATTACTGGCCCCTTTACCAACAATTAACTATTGTTGCCAGTTTGAACCTTCTGTTTGGTCCTATCTTTAAAAACTTTCCACATGTTTTTGTCATATCATATAAAGTCATCTGGGATCTTCTGAAGATTTCTCTTTGGCGGATATCAAAATATTGGTTGGCTCCTTGTATTAAAGTTGAAATGCTGTAGTGTGAAATGCATTGGTTTCTGAATTTTTTGTTCATTCAGGATGGTATGCAGCGTGAGATTTTCCTAAAGTTGCTTGCAAAATTGGAGGAGCACTGTAAAAATGTTCTGATTGGAAGTGAAATTGATTATAGTCGTCTTATAGCTCAAAGATCTATCGACCAGGTTAGATCTAAACAAGTGCTGCTATTATCTACACTAGCGAAGTACCCTGTTTTTAAATAAAATATTTAATTTATTTTTAAATATAATTATTTTAAATTTCTTAATCATTCTATATATGATATATATTTTTTAATTTTATAAATTAACTAACTGTTGATATTAGAATAACTACAAACTAGGCTCAAAAAACAAATAAATATATTAGTTATATTGTCATTGATTCATAATTGGGTGTTAATAATTAATATGGATTTATTTTTATATTATTATTTGTTATTATTATAATTTGAATTGCTTCTGTTCCATAAAAAGAGTGTCCTCTTACCAAGAAAATAAATAATAATATTATTTCACAAAAAATTATCTTTTTATGGAAGATGGTATAAATGACTTAATATCTTAAAAGTTTACAATATAATTGTACTACTATGTCTATTACTGAATTAAATTCATCATTTTATGGATAAATATGAAAGAAAATTATGTCTTTAAAGTTTGCATATTTTGTAAATAAGATTTATTTTATGCAACAAAAGGAGCAACATTTTTATTTATTTTTTTATGTTGTTTTGATCAATTTGGTAGTTTTTTTTTTGGAGCACTGTACTATTAGAATTATGTTGCCAAGCCCTTTTTTTGGTTCAAACCGTGTCAATTTGAAATAAGGAGATTGGTAAATTAGCTCTTTAACCATTGGACCGTTTTGGTCAACTAAGTCTCGACGTATCATTTTTTTTCATTTTTCTTTGTATCTTCATCTTTTTAGTATATCCTTCTCTTTCCTCTTTATACCATCATTTTCTTTTCATTTTTCTTTTGTTCTTCCTCTCTCTTTAGCATTCTTTTTTCTCTCGCTTCTTTAGGTATCCTGATTCAGTGGCCAGCCGAGACAACCCCATCCATTCCACTAATCTGTTTCATTCATTCATCATCTATTTTCTCCTTTTCTCTTCACATTGAAAAGTGTTTTAATTGTAGTAAAATTCTAAGTCTATTTAAGATAAATAAAATAAAATTAAGGAGACTTTTAAAAGTGTTTTAATAGTAGTTAAATTCTGGGCCCATACCAAAGACCAAAGACAGACCAAAAATCCAAGTTCTGTCTTATTATATATTTATATAGATTAGTTATCACACTTTTGATGAATACACATGTTATCTGCATGCATGATTAACAAATACTTTTCTGCAAGTGATTGCCAATTTTGGTTATTTACTTCTGGACAACTAAATCAGTTTTCAGAAAACAACCTAGGGGATTCTGGATCCTAAATTCTAGAAGTAGTACAGGCTCAGCAGTCATATGTTATATGGTCTTTCCCAAAGGCCTTTCTGACCAGTGCTGAATAATAGTTAAGGAGCATGAATTGTATGCATTGAAAATATTTTTCTTCTTCTGGTTTAATGAGCGAAGATTCAATGCTTTAATATTTCCTGAATTGCTGAGTAGGTAGCACGGAAGATATCACGAAATTTAGACCATTGCTCTTTTGGAACTGGCCTTAAATTGAGATAGAAGTTAGAACCCTTGATTTAGTCTTGGCTCTTGATTGCAAATGAATGTGTGGATGCCCAGGTCTACTTTTATTAATTAGATAACTAATAAATAGGTTTGTGATCATGTCATCTAAGAGTTCTTGTTGTATACGATGGGAGAAGATAGGATGCTGAAATAGGTGGAGAAGATGCAGAGAGTATTGTATTTCTATTGACGCATGCTCAATTTTAAGAAAAGGCTCTCCTTCAGGCTTCTTCCTAGATCTTTATGATTAAGGCAAGGGGAGCAACTTCCCCCTTTCTTCTTTTGTGATGGAGACTTTGAACTGATTCGACGGAACAGGCCATTACTAGGTATGTACATTCTTTGGTACAGGTGTCAAGGGAAATTGTTGGTAGTATCCCCCATTTGCTCTTTGTCTGTGATACCGTGAATCTTTATAGTCCTAAAAAGTTCAATTATATCATTGGTATTCAAGAGAATCAAGACCGGAGCTATGAATCACTTGGCCATCCCTCCGAAGAACATGTATTCCTCCGAACATATCATGTACATATGAGTGAATAAAAGAAATTAGTAATCACTTTTAGCATGCTGAAAGAATTATTGATATAACTTTATTGATGGAACTTTTTTACATAAGAGAAGAATTTCAGTGAGAGAAAGGAATTTACAAATATGAGGGCCAAGAAGACCACCGGTTGAAAACCTAAGAGGTGGTGAGAGAAATGAAAGAGACATTCAGGAATAGATTCAAGTTTACTGGTTCCGGTCAAAGTATGGTGCCAAACTTACCTATCAAAATGTAAAAAAGAAGACCACCAGTTGAGGGCCATTAAGTAAACGAACGTAGAAAAAGAAATATATATCTATGAATAATCTCTCGCAGGACCTGAAATGGAAATTATTATCTTGAAAAATTCTGGAGTTCCTCTCCATGTTGAACATAAACTAATGTAGCTAAGAGAGAGATTCTTTTCAGGACGTAGAATAGCATCCTGTTTGGTGGAATATTACCAACTCTCTAGGCCTTCCTCTCAGTTTATTCTGTTGAAAATGGTATTAACTTTCTAATGGAGAAGTCTTAAGAGTAGATTGGGTTGTTGGAAGAGGTAGATATCTTCTAATTTGGAAGGCTAACTTGTAGAAGAGTATGCTATCTGGTTCTTTATTTACTATATCTTTATCGAATAGACTAGCATCTGTAATGAATAGACTCGCATAAAATTGTCTTAATTACAGTTCATCTGATATCAAATAAGGCATAAACAACTTATACATAGGAGACATTAAGTTAAAAATTGAGAATTGACTGGTGTCCTGACCAAGAAGCCCTTCACACAAATATAATTAACTCTCACAACTGACGGCAATTAACTTATATCTTGACTAAGTATCCATTCGTATAAAGATAGATAACTTTCACTACTGCCTGAATATGAATGACTGTTTCCATCAAGTTATGGCACTGATATCTTGACTAAATATCCCTTTCTGTAAATGTCAAGGACTCATAGAACTGACCTATTTTACTAAATTGTTTTGAGTTAGCTGTTTGATAATCTATTTGCCTGAAGTCTCTGCCTATTTCTACATTTTCAATCAAACACAGGTTTCCTCGCCACACAGATCTCCTCTCAATTTCCTTTAGCTCCAATGATATTCTTCTTAGTTCGACATTGCAAATACTAACATGATTGTCCATGTTTCTCTCATTTTGTAGTTCATACTGCATCTGAGTTCTATCAAAGGATATTATGTCTACATCCATCTCAAGTTTCTCATTATGCTATGCTGCCTTTGTTCACATGTTTAGTTTCCTTGAATGTTGCACCTTGTGTTATTGCTGTTTTTAATTTGAGGCACACTTCTCACTCATATATAAACAGTAATACATAAAAATATTGGTGAAGTGTTGAAACCTTATTATCATATATCTGCAGGTTCACTACTTCTGGCCTCTGGATAACATTGCGGTCGAGAATTTGGAGAACATGTGGAATAAAATCACAACAGAATCAGGAGGAAGGGTCACCTCTGATACCATCCGGGTGATGTTTGGGAGGTATTATTGAACACAATGCTAATGCTGCAAATCCACTTCATACATTTTGATGATTCATCTTCTGCTCTAGCAGAACCCTTGATGTTCCTGAATGCTGTAATGGGATTGCACGCTTCACTTTTGAATATCTTTGTGGTCGGCCGGTATGATGCTAATTTTCTTTCAGTTTGTACACTTTTTTATTGATCCTATAATTATTACCTCATAGTCTACTTATATTGAAGCACTGATTCCATATCCCCCTGACCACCATACTGAGTTTTCCCTAGCACCCTTCTCAAGATTAAGTTATAGTAACTTTTCTCAGAAATTAACTTGTGAGTCGTAACAGTCTGGTGACAAAATCCCACTCCACCCCATCCCCAGACGCAAGAAAATTTAGAATAGAAAAATAAAAGAAAAAAAGTATAACATTAATGCTAAAAATAGTGAATATGTTGAGAATATAAAGTCGCACATTTGACAAGATAAGGCTTGTGCTCCTGAAATTAAGCCATGTGAGCATCTTCATTCATTGGCAACTGGTTTTGAGTTGGATGCTTCAACATGTAACTAAAGCAGGCTATTCGATCCTCGTAGAAGATTAAATGACCACATGTGTTCTATGTCAACCAATATAAATTGTCCATGTGGTTTGCTCAAATTAGCACGCCACGTGTGAGGGAGAGTGTTGAGAGTTTTAAAGAAATTTGACTGCAATATTGATGGGGACACAAGTCAATAGCCAAGAAGAAATTTTTATTTATTTTATGAAAGTTTTTCTATTTTTAATTTGGGAAAAGTTGATGTAATTATTTATATATTCATTAGTGGGATAATATGAATATTATTATCAAGAAATGTTTTTAGTGATTGCAATCAATTACTCTTTGGGTTGAGGATCCAAGGGTAGTGGAGCGTAGAGCTCCACCATAGTCCACGACTTTTCATTGTTTTTTTAGTTAAATCCGCAACTATTCTTCTCCAAATATTGTTTTACATCAAATAAATATGCTTGGCCTATTGATAAATACAAGCTACAAAGTCCTTCTTATGGGGAAACTCAAGTCATGAAGTCAACAAGGTATTTTATCTCAATGACGAGTGTCACTTTTTAAATTTTCCTGTTTTTCTCAATGTTTAAGTCCTTGTCCACTTCAACATTATGGCCGAATCAAACCTTTTAAGTATATTTGCAATTGACATTAGCTTGTATATTGTTTTGAAATTTCAAATTCCACTTCTTTTTTCTCCTTTTAAATTTTAATGTGAAATATTTCAGGTTGGGGCAGCAGATTATATTGCAGTAGCTAAAAACTATCACAGTCTTTATTTCAGAGGTTCCCATGATGAGTATGCGTATTCGAGACAAGGTACTATCTCTACGTCTTCTATTCATACTCTTGTATGCTTTGGTCTGGTTTTCAACTGGTGTGGTTTTTATTTTGGTTAGGATTTGATGTAGGACAAGTTCCGGTAGGATGTAGGGATGGATTAAGGAGGGTGAAATAATGTAAATAGTAGAAGAAGATGCCTAAAGGCCACAATAATGGCACAAATCCAATCTCGATTCAATTAATAATTTATCTCTGAAATTCAACACTGGAAACTTGTATAACTTAACATAACTTTGGTTACCTATTATCTTATACACCCTCTATTCCTCAAAAAGAGTGTTATTTGTCATTTTTTTTATTTCCAAAAAAAATAATTAATTCTTTTTTTTTTATGGGAGCATAAAATGACACTATCCTCAAACTTGTCATCATAGTTTCATTGTCATGCCACTACTACTAAAATAAAAAACTCGATAAATTTAGAGGTAAACATGGAACAAATATGTAATCTTAAAATTGCAATTTTTGCATATGGGACTATTTTTGTGGAATGGTAGGGGTGTAAGTTATTAAGTATAATATAATTAGTTATCTAAAATAATATACTAAAAGATATACTTTAATTACAACCATGGGTCAAAGTATCGACCAATATTAGTACTGATACGTATTGGCATTGACAGTAGCGGATACATAACGGTATAAACGGATACATTAAGATATCTTCCAATATTGGTATATGCAAAGATATAAAAAAGGATTTACAATTTTGCAACAAGAAAATGTTAACAAGTCCACAACTAGGTATCATATGACATAATGTTATATATTTTAATAAAGAGAATAAATTATATTAAAGGACAACTTTGTATGTATATAATTTAGTATTTTACTAACTCTTATATTTTGGTAATTATTTAATTTTTTTAGTAATATATAGCAGTGTTTTAAAAATAGTTAGGCGGATCTAGGTGGCGGAAGGGGAGCCTAGCGTCTAGGCCGCCTAGGCGGCTAGGTGTTTTCTTAGACAATCCCATTTATTTATTTTTCTAGTGTATATACTTATTATAGTATACAAAACTATATGTACTTTTTTTAATTTTACATGAGAAAACAATCTTTTAATGCTTAACAAATTCATTCAAAAATAGAGGTCTGATTCTGTCTAGGCGGGGGCCTATACGCCTAGCCAAATCAAGGCGATAAAGGACCACCTAGCGCCTAGGCGGGGATTAATCGGACTTAAGCGGGGATTTTTAGAACACTGATATATAGTTTATTGTTGCATATCGCCCGATACCTATACTGATACATGATATCACATCAAGACTTGATTGTTTGATGATCTGTGACAAATTTAAACTAAATTATCCATATATAATAGTATGAAAAATCAAATAGTAATGATTTATCTCTTAGCCCATTCCACATCATTATCCCACCATTGACAAAAACTTTTCCTCCGGATCTAGGAACCCTATTCAAGATCACTGCAGTTCCTTTTCGGGTGTGTAGTGTTGAAGAATAAGAAACTACAGTTGAAGAGATGTCTTCCAATAGAACTTGAGATCCCATGTTCCAATTCTACGAGCAAACTTTTTGGGAATAACAATGAGAGAATTTTAAGGCAGTTGGGACTCGAATGCACCATCTGAAAAGAGATGCCAACATATTTCACTACAACTTTTAGCTTCCTTTTTGTCTTCAGCCTTGTAGTCAATCTCGAGTAGCTCTAGAAGTTCCATGTCTTTATTGGGAGTTTACTTTGGATCTTTTGTTTATTCATCATCCTCAACTTTCGCTTCATTATGATCCTCTTGAACATCAACATGCAAAGGTTCTTGTTCTTCTTTATTCTCACTAACATCCTATGGCTTATCGATACAATCAGCCAAAAAGGGTTTGATTAGTGGTATTAAGTGCTTTAATCTTCTTTTTGTATTTGCCTCAAAATATCAAGGGTTGCATTCACCTTGTCCCAGTTCTCCATAAATGCTAAAGTTATATGTGTGTGTTCTCTGGCCGACTTTTTTTGTCTCTCTTTTTATTTGTACGAACTTTTAATTTCCCTTCCTCCCATTCGCTCCCTCCTCCCTCCCTCCCTCCCTCCCTCCCTCATTAATAGTATATCTCTTCCTTTTACTACTTATCCAAAAAAAGAAAAGTATACCTCTTCCTTTTACCACTGGTGACCAAGAAACATATTTGTATTCCCTCTTTCATCCATTTAATTCACGACTTCTGATGCTAAACTCGCTTAATATCTCATAATAGTCCCATCCAAATCATTTTTTTATTTTTATGTGTGACTTCCTAACCGGGGATCTCACTTACAACTTAGTAGTCTCCGTCAACTTCTTCAAGAAAAGTAAGAAACTCCTTAATATAAACCCTGATTCCCATGTCAAGTCATACCAGCCCTGAATTTTACATTGCCTTGTATAAGCTCGGGTAAAACAAAATATGATCTTGAATCAAAGTGGATTCTAATCCTCTGAACCATATTGAATTTTAGGACAACAAGAAAATTATTAAATATTGGCCTGGGTAAGATATCCTGTTCCAAATTCTCCAAGGCATTCTCCCACTTATTTGCTGAGGATGATATAACTGAAGTGGACTCTAAATTTCACAACTTGTTGAAACATTTTCAATCAACCCAAATTTGAGTGAAACCGTTGTGATCCAACATTGGCTTTAGATCTTATTACGATTCTTATAGAACAATTGACATTGCTGATTCTATAGCAACATTTTCTTTTCAAGCTAATGGTGACTCTGCATGGTTTAAAGCTTTGCGTTTCATGGTCTTGGGTCCTAGTTTTTGAAATGCACTTGGTTCTACCATTATGTAAAGTGTGATGTCTCTCAACATGTCAAAGCAGGTCATACATAAGAGGGAGAGTAGAACATGATATACATGGTTAGGTTCACCCTCTGACAGCTTGACCTTTTTAGGCAACTGGTGATTCAGCATTAATTTTGCCTTCCATTTTCTATCTGGTACACTTCTATTCATAACCACCCCCATGTAATTGAAAAGTACGGGTTATCTAACCAAACTAGAAAGAAATAGTTGGTCAATGCAACTGCAAGTCAATTGGATACACACATGGCAAACTTGATATGCATTATATGTATGTGTGCTTGTGTGTGTTTATTTGTTTCTGAAGCTGCATATATTGCTAACGAAGAAAGTGGACATTATCTTATACATATGAGCTATTCCTGTTTGTGCGAGCTGGTAGGATCATAGATAGAGTTAATGTTTTTCATATTTTCAGGCACGCAGGTTTATCACCCTCATTGATGAATTGTACAATCATCATTGCTGCCTATTGTGTACTGCAGCTTCTTCTATTGATGATCTTTTTTAGGGAACTGAAGATGGAACACTTTATGATTTGGAGACGTAAGTGTCAGTGTGACTTTTAATTCTTTTATAGTTGTTGATAAGGGACCCTTTGTTCACAGCTGGAAAGATTTAACTTAAATAAAATAAATTTGAAATTCATACCCTTAAGAATTGTAATACGTGTTTCTGAAGGCACACTTTCCATTAGCTTCACTTTGGTTAAAAGTTGTCATCTTTGTTTGCATTATTTAGAAAGTTCCACTATCTATCCGATTGTTTTGTACTCTCCTGTTTTCAGCTTCCAGTTTGAGACAGAGACTGAAGGTGCAAAACTCAGACGAGATGTATTGGCAGAGGGTAATGTAAGTTCAGGAGGTACGCCAACTGGAATCGTTTCAATGCTGTCTGGTCAAGAGGAGATGTTTGCCTTGCGTCGAGCTGTAAGTGTATCCCCATTGGAATCGAGATATTGTGTAATGTATCCAGTGTTGGTTCTGGTGTCTAACAAATATGCTTTTATTTGTAGGTTTCACGGCTGATAGAGATGCAAACACCCTTTTACCTGGAAGGAGTCCATTATCTTCATCCCTATTTCCAAGCGCGGCGGCATAACGATTCTTTTGATGTTGTTGGGTTCACTTCACATTACATCTCAACCTTTTTGCTTTCACTATTAGGTTTAGGTGTGGTTTTGGTTGGATGGCATTCCATTGCTACCAACTCTAAAAGGGTTGGAATGTCCAATTCGATTGAATTTTTCTTGATAAAATTCAACATTCCTTGAGAGTTGGTAATGGGAAGGAATGAGGAAAAAATGTTTGAATAAATTGCCCTCAAATATGATATTTATTGCCACTTTATATATACTTAATAGGAAAATGATATGAAAAAATATATACTCTAATATATGTAAATTTTGGAGTATTTTTTTTTTTTTTGGAACAAATACTATTTTTATTAATGTGATAGACTCTGAATATACTTCATCATATAAAAATTTCTAAAAGTCAAATTGAAATATTTTAAATTTATACTTGATATAAATTCATTTAACTGTGTCAATTTGAATAGTATAATTTTCAAAAAACACCACTAATTACAAGAATTACTATTTTTCAAGTGTTAAGTGAATTATGTCTATTTTAAAATATAATATCTAAAATTGAAAATATTTATATACAATTGAATGTAAAAATATATTATATTTTAATATCTTAATATAAATTATAAATAAAACGGAATTAGGAGTAAAAGAAATTTCTTTTAAAACACGAGTCAAATTGTTGAAGAATTTTGATTACAACGAATGTTTGAAAGAAGAACGGAGCTGTAAGCCATGTCATAGAGCGATAAGCCAAGCTTGTTGTAATTATTAAAAAATTGAGAGAGATTGTATAAAATTACGATACTAATTTCAAATTTAAATAAGCTTGTGGTTATTATATATATATTTTAAATAAAAAATAACAAATTAATATTATGTAATATGATCTTATTTTTATTGTTTCCTTATAAAACTATACCACTAATTATTGTTTCCTTATAAAACTACGATACTAATTCTAATTTCTGATTTGGACTTAATGTACGAAAAGTTAAAGGTCAAAAAATAAAGGATGACAAATCAAATTGTTTATTTAATTATAGTATGTAAAATGATCTTATTTTCATTGTTTCCTTATAAAATTATAAACTTTTTTTTTATAAAACTACGATACTAGTTCCAGTTTCTGATTTGGATTGATAAATAATAAATGTTGACTTAATTTAAGAAAAATTAAATGTCAAACCAAAAAAAGGAGGACGAACCAAATTGTCTATTTAATTATAGTATAGCATAGATAGATATAGATCCATTTGGAAAGCCCCATTTTTTGAAAAATACAATATAATTTTATAATCAAGTGCATTAAACCTCACTAAAAGAAAAATAAATAAACTCACAACAACCAAACAAGCCTCCCATTTAAAAACTCCACTTTTTAGAGAATACACTATAATTTCATAATTAAGTATATCATTATTATATCATGTCTAGAACCAATCAAATATCTAAGTATTAAACTTTAAGACCATAATATTATAATACCTCAATTTTAATTACTAAGTTAAGAGCTGGTTGGCAAGATCCCTCCTCCTCCTTTGTTGTACCCTTTTGACTAATCACATGAACTTCTAATCGATTATTAAGTGCATGATACAAACATGCCAATATGTAACTTCACTACCACATGGGTTTCTCAAACTAAGCATCCTAATGAAGAAAAAACTAAGCAGCCTCCTAAGGATTGACTTGCCATATACCCACCCCACCCACCTACCTCCCTCAAGTGACACATCAAATCAGCCAACAAATCCATGAAAATGAACTAGTAGTACACTTACACTATTTAATGCTCTATTCCCCATTTGTTTCACAAAAGGAAAAATATATGATCAAAAAAATGTAAACTAACTTTTGAAATTTATTTTAGATATTTTTTAAATTTATATTAAAACTAAATTTATTTAATTTTAAATAATATAATTATAAAAAATATAATATATTTAAAAAGTATTATTAGATGTAATAAATAATGTATTCAAAAAGTTAAATAAATTATATTAATTTTTAATTTAAAAATATCTCATATTAACTTTATAAAATCAAAATTTATCTTACATTTTGAAACCGAGCTCTTCAATTGTTTGCAATAAATATGATTACATTAACGGAAACAAAATAATTTATATAATTTTTAAAATTTAAAATTTAAAATTTAAAATTTCATAATCTGATTTGGATTTTAAGAGGTATAAATGAGTCTTCACAGGCCGCTCTCTCTTGCTGCTGGGGCTGGAAGGGAGAGACCAGTGGCGCACCTGTTTCTCGTTTTCTCTCTCCTTAGTCCTCACCAAACCATCTCTCTTGACAGTCTCGAATATCTCTCACATACCCAACATCAACTCTTCTTGTTTTATTCTCTTGAAAATATCGAATCTTTTCATCAATTTTATGTAATACCCAATTGCCAAAAAATGGATTCTTTGAATACCCATTTGGCAAAAATTGAATACTTTCCTTCTTTAGCTCCCCCAAATTACTTGGAAACATAATTTCTTATATTGGTATTTTTTTTTAGACCCAAAAAGGGTTATTTGCAAGGTTTTGGTTAATGGGTAGAAGAGATATGCAAGTTTTAGAGGGTAAAGGAGATAGGTTGTTCTCTGGTTCTTCTCAATTGGGATTTCAATGGAGTCTTGAAGATGGTAAATTTCACCATGGAGGCTTATTTGCCAGCGTTGGTCAAGTGGGTGGTATGGGTTTTGGTGCCACTTCCCCCAATCCCAGGGATAACAATGGCAATGGTGGCTTGAAGTTACCATACACTGATTTATTTGTGAAGTATGTATCTTCACCTGGGAGTTCACAGGTTGTTGGTGTTTCAGAGGAGATAACAGAGGAGGGGATTGTGAAGAAGAAGAAGGGTGGGGTTAAATTTAAGGCCAAGATTGCTAATCCTTCATTGAGGAGGTTGGTAAGTGGTGCCATTGCCGGGGCATTTTCAAGGACAGCAGTTGCTCCATTGGAGACAATTAGGACTCATTTGATGGTTGGTAGTAGTGGGCATTCAAGTACTGAAGTGTTTAACAATATTATGCAAACTGATGGTTGGAAAGGATTGTTTAGGGGCAATCTGATTAATGTTATTCGAGTTGCACCGAGCAAAGCTATAGAGGTAAAGATAATGTCTGTTTTTTTTTAAACTAGTTTTATGTCTTTTCTTTAAAAGATTTTGATTTGTCTCTTTAGTAAGTTTTATTTATTTTGCCTATTAGAGACGGTAATCACTTTTAATTTGATTTATTTTCCTTGTAAAGCATAAGATGTTATTTGTTGGAATCAGTAAGCAGTAGTTTGGTTTCATTTAGGATGGGGTTTCTGCAAATAGTTGCCATTGTTCTTTATAAGCCTTTTCCTGTTATGCATCATGACCGTGAGGTTGGGGTCTTTTGGTACTGGTTTTTGCTGTCATCTTTTTTCCGACACTACTTTCTTTTTGACTATTTTGTGATGGTATCCATTATGCATTTGTTTGTTTGATTTTTTCTGGCATTATGATTACCAACTTACTGCATTGTATGCTGAAAATTTTTAGTTGATGAATAAGGGATTGCTCCATGCAGTATTGCTTTGATAGTATATATGGTTTCACTTGAACAATCCACGTTCATATGTGAATTTTTCTCTTAATTGTAGAACTAGGCTTCAAATGCTGAGGATACCATAATGATGAAGACTGGTGAAACCAGAAATGTAGGATGATATTTTTGAATGTCAATAGTTTTGTGCTTGAATTTTCTTTTCAGAAATAGAATAGAATTTTCAGTTAGTTCCATCTTGCATATACTAATGGGTTTTTTTCTTCTTATTTTTAATAAATGAGTTAATTTTCTAAAACAAGTCATTTGAATTAAACTATTTTTTCCATAGATAGCAAATTGTGTTAAACACGTCAATCTGTTTTATGCATGGTATGCTCTATTTATTTCCCATGTTATATAGCTTCCTATTAAACCTGATTTCAACAATCAATGTACTGAATGCAGTTTTATTATCAAAAACTAAAACCAAAAGCTGTTTGTTTAATTGGTATCCTCTTCCGTTGATTGTTTGAGAATATGAACTTCGAAAGTGATTCTTGAACTACATAATATTTTTCTTTTGGTTGTCAATTGTATATTTATTTTGGTGTTGTTCTGCTTGGACCCTCAAAATCCACTCTAGTTAGTTCATCTACTTTTCCTTTTTCCAAATAGCTGTAATAAGATAATGATTTGGTTCTATAGAGATTCCAGATAACGGTAATACGTTTTGGGATGCATGTTACAGTGCATAGAACATTTTTGATTATTTATTGTAGTTTTGGGATATCGAAAGAAACATGAAACGGCTTTAAAACACTAAAAAGGCTATGCAAAAAGTCAATTTGTGTAGCCACACACAACAAACTTAATCCCAACTTGCTTATACTCTAGTCTGAGGCTGGTAGTATTTATTCAGCTCCAGGTTAATTGGAATGCACCCTCATGTTTGATACCCTAGTGTTTTAACAATTCCTTTTAAGACTTTTTTTTCTGTTCTGTGTTCCATGTGATATGTCTCCAGGAAGCATTTGATTGTTCATTGAATAACTGACAATAGTACTCTCTATCTCTCCACTGCCTATCCATAAAAATGCATTTCCAAGAAGAAAATTGAATCAATTACAAAATCTTCCATGCTGATTTACTTGGAGAGTTAGGGACCTTAGCTCATCTGGACCATTCACCATTGTGTCATCATTCCATTATATCATCATACCTGCTCCTAGTAGTACACGCATCACTCTGGTCATCTTCCATCCTCGGATTGTCAGTGGTACGTACTGATATTTAATATGCAGCAAAACCTTCCTTGTTGGTGTTCTTTTTTTCCCTCATCGTTTTTTTTTGTTCTACCCTGTAACTGCCCATAATAACATTTGATTGTCGACCATGCTCATTTCCAGAGATGTTTTCATTTGCTACCTTTTTTCTATCCAGCTCTGTGGGTGCCTGATCTCCTTTCAATTAACAGTAAAAGGCAATTACACAATATCTTGGAAACCACTTCTTTCATTCTTCTTGAGTCTTGAATTCTACTACTGACATCTCTACTATCCCTTTCTCTTTGTGTATTTGATCCTGTTTATTGGTAACTTGTTCCAGTGGAGGATATTTAGGCAAGTGGAAAACTCATAAGTTATGACTTGAACCTGGGAAACCACTGTAGCAAAATCATTTAGGCTTTTAAAGAAAATGGAGCAGAATCATCTGGGTTTAAGGTTCTGCGGAATTAATTGAATTGTTAAACTTGATTTAAGTCCATGCTTTCCATCTCTTATATAATGCATATACTGTTTGAAAATTTCTTTGTCTTTGAAAATTTATGTATTATAAGTATGCTTCAATGTATTTAAGTGTATTTGTCGCATAATAACAGTTGTGATCATTATTATGATCTAAATACCATATTTTTATCCTTTGTTGCTTTATTACAAATTTTAATGTACTTTGTGTCTATGTGAGAATCGTTTCAAGTCTGTTGTTTCTTTTTATTAGTAAACTATTGTATATGGCCATTATCCTTCTTTTAGATTTTCCGCATTTTATGCTATTTTAAAATTTGCTTAATAATTGATTTAGAACAATAATTGTTGACTTATTTGGATAGCTTCCAAGTGGTGGTCATCAATATATGTAATTATGATCTTATGCTACATTTGGATTACAAGAGTCAAAGTGCGAATGCAATGCATTCATATGGAATGAATAAAAGTGTGCTTGGTTGTTCCATATGAATGGAATGAAATGTTCTTATTCCTACCAAATTTGTTAATTTTATTCATTAATCATTCCTCTGTCCATTCCATTCTCTTCTCTATTCCATTCTTTCACTAATTTCATTCATCCAATCCAAACGTAGCATTAATGATGCTTTGAGCTGGGTATACTTCAGATCTGTTTGATTACCCATTGATCTCATTTTGCAATTTGATGGATTATTTTTATAATTTGTGCTCACGAAAACATTTACTTCTATTCATGCTGATCTTGAGAACACGTGAAAGTAATGCCATAAATAACCAATTTTGTGGTCTCAAATTTGGCCACTTAAATTTGTTCCATCCCTATTAATAAGAATGGTACCCCAAAATATGTAAATCAGCGTCATGTATTTCAAAAGCAGTATATTGAATTCCATAGTCCTGAATAGAAAATTGTGCTCGACTAAGCATATATATGTATCACACGTGTATATAATAGATACATGGAAACTTTGATATATAAAAGAAGATTCTAGGGAATGCCAAAATGTAGCCAAATGAGCTTCTTGTGGGTATCAAGTAGGCGATAATATGGCGTAGTGTCGATGAAAATGCTCCTTTTGTGACACTACGCCTAGAAACAAGTCAACTAGTTTTAACTGTAACTCAACTAGTTTAACTATAATTTTTTAGAAAGTTATTCCTAACATACCACGTTCAAATAAACGTATTTTGCACCAACTAAGCTATTCGAAGAAACCTACCCCTACCATATATCTTACCAATCAAGATCACTTTTACTTTTTTGATTTGTAGTTATAGGTATGAATTGATTTATTGGTTGAGCCTGTATGTGTTTCATTGAGCAAGCTTGCACTTCTTTTTGCTGTCAGCAAATGGTCTGCCTTGTTAACAGACATAAATGTTCATTGATGAAACATATTTGTTCAAAGGCAATAACAAGTTCCTATCTTGACCTCTTGTTTCTTGTTGCAAACTTCTCTTCCTTGTAGTGCAATCTCTTTTTTTTTTTATATATATTAAAATTCCTTACTTTCTCTTTAATATGTTACAAGTGCTCGCATGGCTTGTCTAAAAACATATCAACAATAATTATTTGGTCCGTTAATCTTTGAATTCCATCGTTGTTTATCTGATATTGTATAGGAAGTTAAATGTACTCTTATTGCAGATTCATTTTATATTATTTGTGTTTTTTATGTATTTATTTGTTCTTCTCTATGCACAGCTATTTGCATATGACACAGTCAACAAGAACCTGTCTTCCAAACCTGGGGAACAGTCCAAGCTCCCCATCCCTGCCTCCCTCGTGGCAGGAGCCTGTGCCGGAGTTAGCTCCACCTTGGTTACATATCCTCTTGAATTAGTCAAGACTCGGTTAACGATACAGGTAAAGTTTAGGGGCAAAACAGGGATGTACTTTTAAACTTGACAATTGGTATAGAAAGATGGTAATTGTAATATTTAATTTTCAAATTTGCAGAGGGGTGTCTATGATGGTTTATTTGATGCATTTATAAAAATAGTGAAAGAAGGGGGACCTGGGGAGCTTTACCGAGGTCTCACCCCTAGTCTTATCGGAGTGATTCCATATGCTGCAAGCAATTACTTTGCTTATGACACCTTGCGCAAATCTTACCGGAAAATTTTCAAGAAAGAGAAAATCGGCAACATAGAAACCCTTTTGATTGGATCTGCGGCGGGTGCAATATCGAGTAGTGCTACGTTTCCTCTTGAGGTAGCACGCAAACACATGCAGGTCGGGGCAGTCGGTGGAAGACAAGTATACAAGAATGTGCTCCATGCTCTTGCCAGCATTCTTGAACGCGAAGGGTTCCAGGGTTTGTATAAAGGGCTCGGCCCCAGCTGCGTGAAGTTGGTTCCTGCTGCTGGGATTTCTTTCATGTGCTACGAAGCATGCAAGAAAATATTGGTGGAGATCGAGGATGATGCATAGGTGAGTTTAATTCAAGTTTGCGCGGCCCTTAGAGCAGATAGAGATTGAAGATAAGCTACATTTCAATTTGTTTCTTTTTTCCCTTTGAATACCCTAACTTTTGTTTTCCTTGGATTCAGTTTGGATTAGGTAGGTTGAAATTCATGTTTTGGAAACCATTTTAAGCGCTGCTGTTCTTTTTCCTTGAATTAAAATGATCAGAAAATGGATTCAGTAGTTTGATTCTCTTATCTATCCAAATATATGAACAAAATTCTGAAGGATCCATAAGATTTTTCTTTCAAGGATCCATAAAATCCGTAATATTACACATAAATATTTTTTAAGTCACGTGTCGTTGTCATGTTATCAATTTTTTGACGTGACGCTATCAATTAGACGTAATCATAAAAATTAAAAGTTTAATTTCTTAATTGAAAAAATTGTGAAGATAATACTCAAAGTGAAAAAAAATTAAAATTTTAATTCCCTAATTAAAAAAAATTGAGAAAGACAAGTGAAAAAAAAATAAAACTTTAATCTCCAAATTAAAAAAATTGTGATTTGTTTTAAAAAGTTTAGGACATTAATCCATATTTAGACAATTAGACCTATACAAAACAAAGGTATATAGCCTCACGGTCAGGATCAAGAACATTCTCCTTAAATAACATTCCGCCTTAAATAGCATTCTTTTATCAAAACGACGTAGTTTTGGAGGGACGTGGTGACATTTTTGTAAATATGCGGTGGCATTGTATTTACAAAAATGCCACCGCGTCCCTCCAAAATTACGTCGTTTGGATAAAAGAATGTTATTTAAGACGGAATGCTATTTAAGAAGAATGCTCTTGATCCTTACCGTATAACCTCAATCCCATAATTTTATCATAACTTGTGGTAAATTTATATAGTTAAAAAAAGGTAATATTAATTTTTATCTATACATTATTCTCTCCACTACCATCACATTTTACTCCAACGTATAAAAAATCTCACCATTTTAACTTAGAGAATAATTGACCAACATATAAAATCATCTCATTTTTATTACATATAGATACATTTTTATAATCTAAACTAAGAAAAGATTAAGAAGAACTAGATAAAAACATATTTATAGCAAATATTGAAGGACACTTGCCAAGATTATAAAAGAATAACCAATTTGTGTGCTTAATTTTGCAAAGGATGCCGCTAAAGCTAGATTTTTGCAACTGCTAAAAAAAATGTAGTAGTAAAATGCGAGGATAGAGATCTGATATCTCATTTTAGGATATTGATGACTCCATTCTGCTAGTCTTAGTAGTGGAGTGTGAAAAGTTCGTTTTATCCTATATTTTTTATGCTATAACGACGGAAAAAATCGTCATTATAATCGGTTCGTTCGTAATTCTCTTCTTCCAGTTCGTTGGAGAGAGTCGGGCTATATATATATATAGGAATGATCCATAACAAATACTTGCAATGAAGTAAACATCATCATTAACGTTCATTACAAGAATCAACAACCGATATTAAAACTGAAAAATTAATATCCGCTATTAATAGTAGCGGATGTTGGGTATCATTCGCTACAAATAGTAGCGGATGTAGCTGAAAATATTAGCGGATAGTATGCCCAATGTAGTTATACTATCCTTAATATTTGTTTAAAAAAGTCAATAAAGAAGACTTTTTTTTCTTCTGAATAAATCTTTTTATTTATTTAAAACTTGAATTAGACATCAAAGTGGTTGTAGTTTAGTGGTAAGAATCCCACGTTGTGGCCGTGGAGACCTGGGCTCGAATCCCAGCAGCCACAAGCGTTCAATTTTATTTTTACCCTTTCAACTATATTTGGGTAGTTTAACTTTTTTAATATCTCACCTATTTGGGCACAACTTTTAGATTAAAACCTGCAAAAATGCAAATTCAAGTTCCTATCTTTAATTTTTATGTAAATCTTTCACTGAAACTCTTTTCACTAACCTGTCTCAAGTGAAAACAAAAGCTAAATCAATTGAGAAACATAAAAATAATTAACTAATGTTTTTCCCTATAAAAGAACAAAATTGAGTTCACTCGGATATAATGGTAAAGTCAACCGATAATGAGTATTGCGAACTAGGGTTCATGAGTTCGCACAAATCGCATCACCGAGCGGTACTGCAGAGTGATATTTACCTTTGTTACCTTTTTTTCCAAATGAGTTAATATGCGTTCGCTAAAATTACTAGCTAACATGAAGAAATTTCAATCGATTGACCTAATTTGACATGGCTAAATGGGGGTAAAAATGACAAAATTTTGCATTAGTCACTTCTCGTCTGCTAGTACTTCTAGTGGACGGCTTGGTATCCTTTTTAATTTGCCCCCTTCATTTATGGAATGAAAGGTGTAGATGTTATATGTCACTTTTTGATTCATACCAAATAAATGATATGAATCCTTCCCTATATATATTTTCAAAATTATTTCATCCTTTATCAAGTCACCTAACTTCTCAGAACACCTTGTTCATTTGTCAACCCCTAGTAAGTCTCTCGAGTTGAGCAGTGATGGGTTTTTGAACAATAGGTATGAGTCTACCCAAAGAGGGTCCGAATGGAAGATAAAGAGTGAATAAATTTTGAACTCAAGAATTATGAGTAGGTTATTTAGATCTAACTCCTCGCCTAGTCATAGGTCAACCTTAAACCTATACCCGCATATAGTTAATCGTGAAGAAAAGCAGCTTATGAAAATATCACCAAGTTTTACATAATTGGAATATACCCGAATTTCTCCCAAAGAAATTTATCACCAACATTCTTAGATAACTTTAAAATGCATTATAATGTTAAAACAAATTTGAAAAGGTCTATGCTATTAACAAAGAGTATATGAAAATTGTAGCCTTCTTTCCCCGGATGTTATTAAAAAACATAGAAAAAAGGTTATAATTTCATCCACATAGTCTAGTTCAAGTAGCGCTAAACCATTGAATATTAAAGGAATTAATTCAAGTGTCCTCTCTCTGTCTCGGAGATGCTAGATTTTTGAATTATTATCCAAGCATAATAAAGCTATGGAAGCCGATCCCACATAATGGTCCTATCCATTTTAATTGCTTTCCCGACTTCACACTTAGTCTAAGTGATCAACACCTATTAAAAGCCTCGACATTAAATATTAAAACAAAGAGAGAAATTACACAAATGATCAAGGTTCTCAACCAATAGCTCTAATCTTTAGAATTTATTATAAGACCATGAAGACTAATTTGAATGTCCATGCTCTTAATAAAAGCCCTAAAGATCACATTGTATCGTATAATTCAAAGTTCAACCAAATGATGCTAATATCCGCATCCCTAGAACAATTCTATGGAAAGATATTACATTACCCAAATAATGGATTTTACCATGAAATACCACAAGAATTGAAGTAAACAACGAGTGAACATTGAAAACATAAGGTAATTTTCGATGGAACTGCCAAAGTTAGCTTTGAACGTTCTAGAAGACCGCTTATTATAGAGGATTATTCCGGCTTCACCTCCTTCTATGAATCACTTAAAGAGATTCTCAAGTCCTAGTAACCCTTCTATAAGAGACATTAAGTTAAAGGAATTTTAAATCAAGGTCGAGCAAGTCATCCTTGTTATTCTTGTCACCCTCGTAATTACCCAAATAGGAAGAAAGCTCTTCTTCTCCCACTCTTCCGAAAGCTTCCTACTCGACCGATTTTGATGTTCCAATTAACAATCAATTAAGAGTCATTAAGAAAGAATTTGTGTTAGATCGGATTAATCTTGTGAATGATTTTAACTCCAAGTCTAATAAAATTAAAAGACATCAATTTAGAAATAATCACCCAACCGAGAAAGAAAGAGATAAAATTGTTAATAAATGGAAGAAATTTATTAATAATGAAAAAATTAATATTACCTTCTATGATTGGTACGAAAGCAAAGATCAATTTAAATGCAATGTTATAACTAAAACTCAATGGGTCAAAGAAGACAAGTCTAAGGTCTCGCCTAGTCACCCACCTTAGAATCTGCCTTAATTTCAAAGAAAATACTTCAAAGAATGTAAATGCCAAATTTATTTAAAATCTCTAATGGAATTAATGATGATAAAAAATCATCAACAATTAAATTTTAGTAACTAATACTTAGCAAATCGAGGAAAACAAGCTAGACAGATTGAAGAAAATTTGAAGAAAATATAATTAAAAAACCAGAGTCAAAAATTGTTCAACCACTATTAAAGCTACCGTAAAATAGAGAAAAATTAGGTCTACCTAATAAAGACATCGATCTTACAGTAGCCGTTGATCGCTTATTTAAAAATTAAAACAAAGATCGAACCCTAAACAAGCTGGTATTTATTGCTATCATCGATCGATTAACTCGATAATGAAAGTAGAGTCGGTCGATAGTCAATCACCTACCTCATCAATACAAGATATTCAAAGCGAGCTTAAATAAGTTAACCGTCCATAATATTAGTATGACCGAAATTGGTATTCTAGACCAACCTCCGGATCTACAATTTGAAGAGAGAAATCTAGATAAACAATTTTCATTTCGCCTAATAAAATTTATGAATGGAATATCGACTTGATTTAGAATAACAAGAGATCCTCAATAAGTTAAATCATATGTCCATGGTAAAGAATACCATTCTAACAAAATTCAACACTCTTACTCAACCGATATTGTTGAATTATTACAGTGGATTTACTGTGTATTCTCGTGTCTTGGTGGGAAAAACATCTCAATCAAGATTCTAGATTATCTATTATCCATGCAAGCTGCTTAGATGTCAAGGCAACCCGATTTTTGATGAAACTATAGGAATAGGGCCACCGATGGAGTAAATACTTTGATTTATACTATAATAAAACACTTCGTAGAACCCCCCCAAGAACATCACCGAAAGAATCCACGATCGCCTAAGTAATCACACTCGGCCCTTTCTAAGTGACTTTATGGTACAAAGATGTTTTTACTTCTAGAAGTTATGATGAGAAATGACAAGAATAAACCTTTTCTCGAAAGAAAAATTTGTTAATGGTTTACCATCCTTATTTGCTCACAAAGTTCGTGAAAGAACTTAGTAAAAATTTAGATATATTGATTATGATAATCTCACCATGGTGACATAATCATTATATTCAAAAGATAGGTTTAAAATGTGCATTGATTTTAAGTTAGCCAAACAAGCTAGTAAAGACAAGAAAAAGCTAAATATGAGCTTCTAAGATATTCTCATGAGTAATATGGTTTTTACCTCCCGTGGCTCCTTTCTAAGAAAGCATGAGCATAAACATATTGACTCTCACAAAAGTCATAGACGCCACAAAGAAAAGACGCAGCCATCATAAAGATAAAAATCAAGATAATTATTATAATAAGCCCAAATCCATTAATAAAAGACATAATAAAAGAACTAAAAATATGATAAAAGTAAAATTGTGTGCCACAATTGTGGGCAAAAAGGGTCATTATAAAAGTGAATGCAAAATAAAATGAAATTATCTCAGCTTAAATATTAATGAAGAAGATATCGAATATATATTAGAATTAATGAGAATAGAGAATGAAGATAGTGATAACAAAGACTCTAATATTTTATATTCCTCCCGAGGCTAATAAAGGAAAATAATTCAAGCAAGTAGAAAGACGAAGTCACCATCTCGTAAGCTAATAATTGCAATGAAAATTGTTGCAGACTAAAAAGATTAATGTAATTAACAAGGATGATGAAGAGAGTTCTTTGTTAATTGACTTAATTAGTAAAATCACTGATCCTAAGTTAAAAGCCCAATACACAAAACAGTTAAAGGATTTATTAACTAAAGATAATAGAGAAAATGATAAGTTTATTAAAGCTAAAGAAAAACCAATTTTTAGTCTTAATAAAACTTTAGAAAGATTTAAATCTCCAGTTAAAGAAGTCACTCTTCCAGAATTAAATCAAGAAGTTAATAAATTAAAAAAAGAAATTGCTAATTTAAAAATAAGTCTCTATTCTAAGAAATGACTTAGATAAAAAGCGATCTTCGTGATCAATGATTCTCATCCAAAGATGATGAAAATCACGATGAACCGTAATCATCTGCACTAAAGATATTTCAGACTTATTTATTCGTGGTCTTTCACTTAAAAGAATTAAAGACATCACCATTCTTAAATGGTATGTTTTATTAACCTAGTTGTGGATAAAAACTTTTCAATACAACTTAACGCTTGGTTGACACAAAAGTGATTTAAATCAGATCCAAGAAGTCTAATCCCAACTAAATACTACAAAAAACCAAAGAAAAATTAAATTCAAATTTAATGGTAATCAAATGGAAATAAAATATAAATTACCTAAGTACATATTTGTCAAGATAATATGTGTTTCAAAACATCCTTTGTTTTGATTCGCAATCTTACGTATAAAATTATTTTGGGTTTACTGCTTATATACTTATTATACCCATTTACTTACTAGTAATGAAGGATTAACTCAGTAAACATTTAGAAAGAAAATAACATTTAAGTTTCTTATTAAACTAAAAGAAAGAGATTTAAAATACATTCAAGAAGAATCCATTTCTAAATCATTGAATTTAATAAATCAGAATCTACACATTTGAATTTCTTAAAGGAAGAAATCAAATATAAAAGAATTGAAGAACAACTTCAAAATAAAGAGGTTCGATTAAAATTGAAGAATTAAAACCTCATATGAAGCATAACCTTTGTTCTCGATTCTCCCAACGCCTTTTGGCATAGGAAAAAACATATGGTTAGGCTCCTTATGCTAAGGAATTCAAAGAACATTTAATTCTACTAAGGCTAGGCCTATTCGGATGAAATATCATGAACAAATGGAGTTATGTAAAATGAAATCAATGATCTCCTCAAAAAGGATTAATTAAACACAAGAAATCCCCATGGTCTTCGCTTCCGCTTTTTTATGTTAATAATGAAGCGTAAAAGAAAGAGGAGTACCGCTTAGTTATTAATTACAAACCATCGAACAAGGTCTTAGAATGGATTAGGTAAATTCTTCCCAACAAAGACGACCTTATCAATAAAGTTAAGTAATGCCACCATTTTCAAAGAATTCGACCTTAACTGGTTTCGCAAATTGCCATTCATCCCGATGATCGATTATAAAATAAAGATTCACCAATTCGCTTTGGACATTATGAATGGAATGTTCAAGATTTGGCCTAAAAATGCTCCAAGTGAATTTCAAAATATACTTAATGACATTTTAAACCCTTTCACCCATTTTATCGTTGTTTACATCGATTTTACATTCTAGTTTACTCCAAGACTATTGAAGAACACGATAAACATTTAAAGTCGTTTCTTCACTACTATTAAAATAAATGGTCTTGTTCTTTCTCCTTCCAAATGCAAATTGCTTTCAGTCCGAATAAGGTTTCGGTGCTTAATATCTTCAATGGACAAGTTCAAATTATTGAACGAGCTATTCAATTACCGACAAGTTCCCCAAGGATAAGATAACTAATAAAACCCAACCGCAGAGATTTCTTGCTCATTTGAATTATATAGGCAAGTTCTACAAGAATCTCAGGAAGATTTGCAAACCTCTTTTTCGTCGTTTGAAAATAATCCTTCCACCCCGATCGACATTCATACTTCCGCGCAAATTCCAACAAGTTAAAAATATGTCAAGACATTGCCTCGCCTTTGCATTTCCAATGATTCAAATACGTTCAAAATCGTTGAGACCGACGCCTTGGATATTGGATTCGAGGCATTCTTAAACAAAATTAACATCGATTCCTCACGAACAAATTGTTCGATTTCATTCCTACGCATGGAATACTACACAATCAAAATATAGTACTATTAAAAAGAAATTCTTTCATTAGTATTATGTATTAATAAATTTCGAATGACTTATTAAATCGTAAATTCTGGTTCGTGATTGACCGTAAGTCGACCAAGTACATTTTAGTAAAGATGTTGAAAATTTAGCCTCTAAGCATTCTTTTCGCTAGATGGCAAGCTTTATTAAGCATTTTGATTTTGATATTGAATACATTAAAGGCAAAAATAATTACGTTCTCGATTTTCTTACCAGAGAATTTATTCATACAGTACTTATCTGGGTCCATGAAGTTTGAGAGGATCATCCTCTTCTCAAGGTCCGGGCGCCTAAGGGCCCAAGTAATCATCCCAGAGGTACCTTGTCCCTCACCCAAGAATCTCCGGCCTATCACCAAATAAATTTTCTCGCTCGGGACAATCCCCAAACCTTACAAGCCAAATTTTTAGTTAATAAACTTTGAACCCATTGACCCATTCAAGAATCCAAAGAAAAGACCTCGCCTCTGCCTCCCAACTCATTCTCTTCTTACGAGCATGTGCTCAAATGGGAAAGTTATTTGTTTCACATCGAACCCTTCATGAAACCAAAAATGATCCAGTTAAGCTTGTTGCCCAGCTTTTTCCTCTCCTCGGTTGGCATTTTCCTCCAAATACCGCTCCTTATAAGTCTCTTGTTTATTATAAGGACATTCTTCTCAAATCGACTCGCTTAATATCAAACCTATTTATGCAAACAATGATAAATCAAAAGTTCTTTATCATTCTTTGATATTAAACAATTCCTTCAGATTACGATTGGGGAAAACATCCTCCGATCTAATGGATCTCTCAATCATAGTTATCCTTTCGCTTTTATGATTATATTGAAGCTCCGGTATAAGGTTCTCCTTCACCGTAACGAGACCCATAGTCATTCTGGTTTATTCGGGCTTGATCATAAATTCAAAAGTCCAATCCCTTATTGGTTCGTCCTTTGGTGGTATAGGCATGGTTCTACTCCTATGACCTCCTTCCCCACCCCCTTAAGGTCCAAGTTACCCATTTTGCTAATAATAGTAAACCAGATCCAAAGAATGAGAACATTCCTCTCTTCTCTTCATCTATAAGGTCTCTGGATCCTTAAATAGCAATGATCATCAACTCAAATATAAGGATCCACTCCCTCGATTTCCTTTTTCTACATCAAGTGGTGGGATAAGTTCGATGTTAATGTAATCATTGGTCAAGATATATATATATATATATATATATATATATATATATATATATCCCGTATTCCCAGATATGTATAGGCTGAATTTATCCCAAACTTGAATTCACCTGCTTTGATTTATTAGAATTAGAATAAAATTCAAAATCATTTATATATATATATATATATCTTGTGGCAAAGTATTTAAAGTAAAGATGGTTTTGTCAGTTCATTTATTTTATTAATGAAAGTGTTGTGATTTCACCATT
Organism: Panax quinquefolius; assembly: GCA_020205615.1. NCBI lineage: Eukaryota > Viridiplantae > Streptophyta > Magnoliopsida > Apiales > Araliaceae > Panax > Panax quinquefolius. The sequence goes on from CM035162.1 coordinate 23,479,973, forward strand.
TCATCAAACAAAACTGTGTCGTTTTTAGGCTGGTTGCCACGACCACAGTTTTTTCCATACAGAAAACAAATATTCCCAGTTGAGATGGCAATATTTAGATACATGTCAATCATAATCACATACCACTCTATACAAGACTGGCTTGTCATAATTGGCAGCATTAATGTAAGTTGTGACAATGGATCAGATTTGATTGTTAGTTACTGAGCAGTTGCATATAATAGGGGACTTGGCTTAAGCAGCGACAGAGAAGAAGCTGGAAACTTACTCAGAGTTATATATATGAATTATGATAGATAGCTGAAAGAAGCATCATCATAAAAAAAATTGGTAAAATTTCTTTTTAATCCTACCCATTCACATGATAAGAAATCATATGGGATAAGCAGGTAGCAGCTAATGAGCGAGCTAATCTTGTTGCTACAAAACAAGATAAACATTGCTGATAAATAACCCATACCAAGTATTAACATGACAGCCCCCCGTCCCAGCTAGATATACATCTGCATCAGAATTGAAAACTTTCGCCGAAACAGGAGACTTGGTGGTACTAAACATTTACAGACAAACTCACAATTAACTAAAATTTATCACAATTAGTGTTCTACAATTACATCAACCAAGAAAGGCTCGCACAAGAAACCATAGTTTTCAAGCCATATTTCATTTAAATATATTATTAGACCGTCCAATGTAATGTTACTGGTATAACAAATTAGTATATCTGAAAACAATACAATACATAACTATTTAACTCAAATATCCTATATATGACTTGACTCGGTGGATCCAGCTATGCCCACTTTCTCTCTCACAAGGGTATCAACAATAGGAACTATCCATTAAAGGTATCATCTTTATGAGCCAGCTGCTGAGCATAGAAGAACCTGAAGAGCCTTGAATACATTGTTCCTGCTGCAACAACAAATAACCGATAAAACTTAAAGGCTTACATACAGCTTATGAAGACAAGTTTTAAAGCATTTGGCCATGAGATCAAGGTTTAATGCCGAGAATTCCGTTATGCTTTTCACATAAGTGCAAGTTATACCATTTTTTTTTATCCAATGTAGAACCTCGAAGATGTTAGAAATAGCACTTTTAACAATTATTTTTTGTCATTTAAATCCAATAATGTACATAATTTAATTTAAGTGAGTTAATGGTGTAATATTATAGTCTCTCGCAAAGAACAAGAAGCAATATTATTTGATTCAAGTAGGAGTTATATGGTGTTACTTAATTAAGCCTAAAATTGGGAATTTGAAAAGGTGTTATGTTGTTTGAAAAAACTTATTTTCTTTAGTCCCATATTGGAGAGAAACAGTTCTATTTACTACTCCCTCCTATCCAGATTAAATGATGTTTTAGAGTTAAGCACACTTATTAAGAAATAACACAAAATGTCTTTTGTATCCCTAATTAATTATTTCTCTCTCCACAATGAATAAAAAAGGTAATGGTCAAAGATGAAGGCAATTAATGGGTTATTGGAACTTTGGTTGTATATGTGGTAAAATGGTTCATGGAATTGCATTTATTAAGCATATTAAATAGAAGGGTAAATTAGGAAAAAATAGTATAATATTGCATAAAAATTCTAAAATGACACTTATATAGAATAAAATTAAACTCTCTAAAACGTCATTTATTTAGGATAGGAGGGAGTACTTTATTAGTATATGAGTAATAGTATTATACTAAAGGGAAAGCTTGGAAATGGTCCTAACAACATGGAGCAAAGCACCACCCGCCAAGGTCGGGATTGGCGCTTTAGGCGCACTTTGCATTTTGTCGCTAGGAATCTGTCTTTTTAGGACGAATCAAATTAAGTGCACCTAAAATTCAAATGAAATAGTATGAGTTTCTGTCAGTTGTTGAAGAAAATTAAACATAACTAATGTCTTATATGACTGTTACCGTGATTATTATGAATACATAATAATATCTTACCGTTTTAGTTTGTTGAAAACTGATATAAAGATATGGTAATAGTTTACTACTATGAAGCACAGATACTCTATTTTGGGCTCTGGTACGCGTATCGGATACGTTTTGGATACGCTCCGATACGTTACGGATACGTTGTGAACTGTTTCAGATACGCGCGGGGTCAAATTTGATATTACTTAAAATATGTGGGTGAAAACTATAATTAGGCCTTTATGATAAAAATCCTCAAATTGAGAATAGTACATTTTGCTGAAAAAAAAAGACCCATTTTGCTCTTCTTGATGGTTGGTAGAGGCTGAAATCTGGTGTGTAGTCTAATTTTAAAGCTTTTTTTTTTCATAACAGTCTGATGGAATATGCTGCTAGTTCTGTTGCTGGTAGTTCTGTTTCTAATGAAGGGGAATCAAGGGATCAAAATACAAACAATCCTCTTTGGAGTTGGTTACAAAATTAGAGATAAGTGAGGTGGGTGGGTGGGTGGGTGGGTGGCGGGGGAATACTTTGTGGCAGTGTAAGAACAATGGAATCGGAGCTTGTAAGAAAGTTACAAACCAAGATCTTGCAACTATGAAGAAATTAGAGGAAGAAGCTAAAACGAAAATGAGAGACAATGCGCCAAAGAAAATACCTCTACCCCCTTGTACTAGATCAAGTGGTTTTATTCTAGAAGGTTATGAGCCAAAAAAACAAAGAACAAGTGAAACTACATCACCCCTTGAGAAGGCCTTTGATAGGAATAGGCGTGATCAATTGCATGCGGAAATTGCTAGGATGTTTTATTCCGAGGGTTTGCCATTTCATTTGGCAAGAAACCCTTATAGCTCCTATCAATTTGCCGCGAACAATGCTTTGTCTGGATGGAGTGACTCGCAAAGAAGGCCCTTGATCAACTTTATGGAGGTGACGGAGGGTATGGCTATGTTCCTTAAAGACGTTGATTGTTCCGATGAGACCAAGGATAAGTAATGCTAAGAATTGTGCCGGAGCGGGTCTTCTCATTGAAAGTTTATATCCTAATATCTCTTGGACACCATGTGTGGTCCACACTCTCAACCTTGCATTGCAAAATATTTGTGCAGCAAAGAATGTTGAAAATAATTAAGTAACTTATGATGAGTGTTCTTGGATCACGATCATTGCAGATGATGTTTCATTCATTAAGAATTTTATCATGAACCATTCCATGAGGTTGGCTATCTTCAATGAATTTGTTCCTTTGAAGTTGCTCTCGGTTGCAAGTACGCGTTTTGCTATTCGTAATGGTTATGCTTAAAAGATTCAAGCTTCTTAGAGCTAGTCTTCAAAACATGGTTATAAGCTCAAGGTGGAATTCTTATAGAGAGGATGATACAGGAAAAACAAAGTTTGTGAAAGAAAAGGTGCTAAATGACATTTGGTGGGACTCTATTGATTATATACTTGCCTTTACCTCTCCCATGTATGATATGTTAAGGATTTGTGACACTGATAAGCCTTGTCTTCATTGGTCTATGACATGTGGGATACAATGATAAAGAAGGTAAAGTGCGCAATATATAGGCATGAAGGAAAGCCGCATGATGAGATATCTGCCTTCTATGAAGTTGTTCACACAATTCTTGTTGATCGGTGGAACAAGAACACTCCACTTCATTGCCTAGCGCATTTCTTAAATCCACTTCATAAATAGTGTGAACATTATGTACTCTCTTAATCATAAACTAAAATTCAACTTTTCTTTGTATTACATAGGTACTATAGTGATGTATGGCTTCATGAGGGTCCTAGTAGAGTGCCTCCGCATAAAGATATTGAGGTTGCACGAGACAGAGTGAAATGCATGAAAAAGTATTTTCCTAATTCGGCGGAGCGCACAAGGGCTTAACTTGGAATTTGCCAATTTCTCAAGCAAGGCGGGAGAGTTTGAGGATAGTAATTCCATTCTTGATCGGTATGCAATGGACCCTAAGAGTTGGTGGGTAAATTATGGTGCACGTGCACCTTTGCTTCAAAGCATAGCCTTAAAGCTATTTGTGCAACCTTCTTCATCATCATGTAGCAAGCGAAATTGGAGTACTTACTCATTTGTGCACTCAGCTAAAAGGAATAAAATGGCTCCAAAACGTGTGGAAGACTTGGTTTACAATTATAGCAACCTCCGCCTCCTATCAAGAAGATCTCGACAATACATGGAAGGACAAACGAAGATGCTGAACATTGCCAGAGACGCTTTTGATTTATTTGAGGATGTTGGAGAGCTTGGAATTGCACAACTCTCTCTTGATGAACCGGAGTTGGAGGCCATTGTTTTTACAGACGATGGTGATGACTGATGAGGGTGAAATTAGCGATGAAGCAATGGAAGTTTAGTGAAATAGAATGATGATTGTAAATTTGTAGTAGTTGGCAGTTGGCAGTTGGCACTTGGGCAATATTTTGGATGGATAAGGCCAATCTTTTGACTTTTGATGATGTTAATTGCTCTTTTGTTTTTGAAATGGTGAACTTGTGTAATGACTAATGAAATTTTAGGAATTAAATATATAATATTTTTATTTTTGTATTCAACGTATCCCCCAACGTATCGTATCCGAGTTTTTGGGAAAATCACGTATCCGCGTATCCGTATCTAGTATCCATATCTGTGCTTCATAGGTTTACTAAGATGTGTGTTTTCCTATCTTCAATCTTCACTTCTATTCTCAAAAAAACCAAAACCCTTTGCAAAGTAGTATCAATGGGATTTATGTAAATTTGCTATCACAGTATATCCAAAACCTTGTAGACTTGACATAAATCCTGGATAAGGTGACGCCTAGGCGTCAAGTCTCTAGATAGACCGCAAGGCGAGGTCAAGCCTTAGTGAAAGTTACCTTAACAAACAAAGATGAATTGTCCAAAGACATCATCTAGCAAAGTCGAACAACAACTCGGACCTCATAAATGGACAGATCGATGAATTCCGAGCGTGGTGGTACAAAGTGATGATCGGAAAACTCATGCCGGAGTGAGGAGGCGCGTGTCATCACCGGCGAGCCTATTCATCTTAGCAACTAGGTTTCAGTCATGTGTGGTTCTGTCAATTAGTAAAAAGCTGAATCGACGAGTTCTTTTCCTTTAACTTAGAACATGGGTTTATCTCGAAAGTTGTGACTTATTTTGTAATTCACTACCACCACATGTAGGTGATGGAAGTTTGTGGATAGTATTGATTTGTTTATTAATTGTGTTGTGTCACTTTAGTAAATAACTCCAAATGAAGAACAACTGGTAGCAACTTGTCCATTTTACCAAAATTTACATATTGCTATTAATCTAAAAAAGTTTATCTTGGGATATAGTTGGAAATAGCCTTTAATAATATCAGTAAATAAAATAATATCTTTATTTACTGATAAATTTGTTTTTAATAAAATAATTAAAAAAATATTAATTTCATGTCCTATTAAGGTATACACATATACTTTTCTTTAAAAATCAAAGTTTATTGTGTGTTTTAAATGGTATTCCCTCCATTCCTATATGTAGGTCGTTTTAGACTTTTTTTGTTATTCCTAATTATTTGTCGTTTGTGATTATCTAGGAGAATTGATCACTATTTTTCCTAAATTGTCCCTTATTACTCCACCTAATTTTTTGATCCATGTTTATCATTATCTTATACTACTCTTATACTCTTAAGTCTCTCTCCTTCTCCCAATAAAACTCTTTCATCTACTCCTCTACTCTTATATGTGAGGTGAAGGGTATTATAGACAATTGATAGTGTAGTTAATGTTTTCAATCATTTACTTAATTCTTGTGCATATGTCTAAAACGACCTATATTAAGGAACGGAGGGAGTATTTAGTAATCTATATTAGAAAATGGCAACATATTTGTGATTAACTTTTGTATGTTTAATATATTTTTGAAGTAAAACATGTATGTGTATATATATAATTATAAATGTATAAATTAATATAATAAACGACTTATCGCCTTATGGACGCCTTATCGCCTAGACGTCCAGGCGTTTGGCCACCGATTCGCCTCGCCTTAACACGCCTGGAGGTATATTGTTTGCACCCTCAACAAAACAATTTTTTTGGTAGGGACAATAAACAACTTAAGGATAGATATTACCCGTGTCAATCTGTCTATCGATTCAGATAATTTTTTCATAACAGAAGAATTTTTGACCGGGTCGATTTGACCGATATAGAAACATTCAAAACAAAACTAATAAGAAAAAAAAAAGTAACAGGATCTGTTTCCTATTTCAAATATTTCTTTCCATGTGCTGGATAGGTATGCAGTCGTCCAAAAGAAGTTTCCTTTTTATGTCATTTCATACTTTGTCAAATCGGCCCACTAAGCTTCCGAGTTCTGACAGCTGTCATTATCCTTCCATCATATTTCTAAGATTATGATAATATACACTCTTGAGATGCCAGGGATGTGGGACTCTGAGTGTAGTGAGATTTTTTGTAGTCTTATTTGATATCTGCTTCTTAAACATAGCATTTTAAATCATTGAGTTTTTTCAGTACTGTCAAATATTTGCATTTCAAACCTTGCAGAATCTTATTCGACGAGGTAAATTTGATGACAATGTCAAATTAATTCATTTAAGTGCATACTTTAAGGTTCAATTTGCAAGCAAAAAATATTAAATTAATGTTTAAATTAAAATTTTGTGGAAACATCAAGGTTTATCTTACAATAGCCTAAAGATTAAAGATGCCAGAGAAGAGGCTAGTCAAATATGCTTTAAAATTATTTACCAGGAAAAAAAGTATGCTTTAGAATTAAAAGCAGCATACAATACCTTGTCTTCTGTTGCAGTGTATGAAATAAAAATATATGTATCATGCCTCTGTTAATTTTAAGCGAGGAACAATATTCATTGACTGGAGTTCCTGGAAGGATGAGAGATGAGAGAATTTAGGATTTGACACCACTAAAATAAAATACTTGTAGACAATCACATTACACAAACAACTGATTAATTTCAGGTATTCACTCTTAAGCCATATCAACATATACAACCTCAGAGGTCATATATTGTTATCTTCAATTCCAACATACTTGAAATGTAAAAAGATATAAAGAAGCTGGAAGCAAGTAATAGGGATTACCATATAATTTTTAAAAAACTTAGAATTAGGTATACTGCAATCCAACAGAAAAAATTAATCTGATTGGAGACTGAACCGAGAAAAGTTTAGAGAAAAAGTGTTAAGAAACCAATTCATCTAAAAGTTAAAGTTGTTAGAAAGAGGCCCCAATAATATATATCAAGCTAAAACAATTCATATGCATCTAGCATCATCAAAGGGCAAGATCTTGTACAAAATACACACACAAAGCTCAGCTTTCATGTTAAGCAACCAATTCATCTAGAAGCTTAAGCAATTAGAAAGGAGCCCCGATTATGAATATCAAGCTAATGAAAATCGTCAATAATGTATATCAAGCTAACGAAAAGCCCCAATAATGTGAATCAAGTTAACCAAAAGCCCAAGAATGTATATCAAGCTAACGAAAAAGTGATGAACCAAAAAACTAAGGCGTAGCTTTACATGAATGCAACGATTTAAACAAAATGTGACGATATTGGAAATCAAAAGAGTACAAATGCAGAATTCCCATAAGCAAATTACCATACTAACCTGGAATAAAAGCTTGCATGCATATGGAAGTTTCATGGTGGAGATATTTTCCCCATCCTTGCATGTAGAACAAATGCCAGTTTTCAGCTTATAGTTGTAATATCCTAGCAAACCACATTTACTGCAAACCTGTAGCAGAACATGGATGTTGAAGGTACAGCAGGATAAAGAAACCACATATTGCAATACAACAACAAAATTGTCCAGGTTAAACACAAAAAGTCAAACATGAGATGAGTGATAATCTTTTATCATAACAAGCAGACATTATATATATATATATACACATATATATATATGTACTTCCGACTCCCCAATTTGGTAGTTTCCAATCTTCAATTGTATGTACTTCCGACGACCCAATTTTGCAGTCCCTAATCTTCAATTGACTTGATGCAGACTTAGAAAGTAACGCTATAGGTGTAAGAAAATTGAGTACTGCTTCAATTTAAATTCCATTCCCAAAGTTCTTTTTTCTTTAAAAAAACGGTAAAAAGGTCATTAAAACATAAGATATTATAAAAAGAGAAAGTATATTCAAAAAGGTTCAGTAGACAATTAGTTTGGAACAAAATCATTAGATTAAGTTCACAATAATATAGAGAAAAGTACTAAAATGTGAAGAAGAAATGTTCCATTTCAAACTATTTGGATAAGTTGTAAATCACTATGTCACAACTTCAATAACACAGTTAACAGTTCTTATTAGAACTTTCTAAAGAACTAGCTTAACTGAGAGCTTTATTTTCTATTATGTATTCATACTCGGTAATTTAAACCTGTTACATGCATTTATATTTCTTTCTAAAGCGTAACAATTTTATTTATCAATATATGAGTTAAGACTATTTGAATAGAATAGGTTAGATTTATATATAGGTTACAGGTATATATCAGATTCATATTAATTAAAGTTCCTCTAATTTCTATGTACTTGTGTGCTTAGAAAATTTTGTATAACCTATCTCCAAGGAACAACATAGCAGCAGAGCACTCTACTCTATTTTGTTAGCATATGGAGCGAAGCAGCAGAGTTGAACAATTTGCAATCAGTTGGCATATCAGTTAAGTTAAAAGGGACAAAGAGGGAACCATAGTGATAAAGTTTCTCTCAATGTTGCTTTTACAAGTCCAGTTCTATCTGTTTGATAAAGAATATACCCTGAAAGCAAAGGGATTGATTTTCAAATCTTAGGAAACCTGTCTTACCTTTATAAGCTCTGAACTCTCCAGGTGGCACACATATCTACTTGGGAATTGCGTAAAAATTTCCCAACAAATAGATGGAATAAATAGTTGGAAGACTAATGACAGAAGCATTTGTCAGAAACACTATGCTTATTAAAAACGAACAAGAGCCCTCATACCAACTTGTCACGAACTGAGTTCGTGATCTGAAAATCTTTTTACTGAATTAATACATTTGAGGAGAGAAAGAAAAGAATACAGAGAGAAAGAGAGAATGATAGATTTGGAAGGAGAATGGAGAGATTCAGGCTATGAGAGAGAGAGAGAGAGAGAGAGAGAGAGAGAGGAAGTTCTTAAAGAGAAGAGGATAGAAATTTCATTAAAAAGACATTTGAGAGTTTTTCACAATCTTCAGCATACTTCCACTCAAACTATTACATCTATCTATAGACTATAACTATAGCAGAATGTGACAGCCAACACTTTAGGCTCCTCCAAACTAACTACAACTGGCATATAATTAATATTCCCTCCATTCACATATTTGAACTACTACTATCATATTGCAATCAATTAATCAATACAAAAATATAACAAGACAAAAACGAGTTATTTTGGTTGGTCCCAAGTCGAGTCAATAAGGATTTTTTTTGTCAACTCAGTAGTTCAAAGGGTTTTTTTTATAGCATTAAACATGCAAAGTCCAAGGTTTTATTGGTTTTATAATTAGACATTAAAAATAAATCCTTTACATTCAGTACTATTATTTACATTGTAACACCCTAGTCCCACATCAAAAGATATGGAAAAAATTTATCTGTATATAAGAAATTAAGTTACTAACAATAGTACCTTCAAGTCATGACCTTTTGGGTGAGCATGTGGTAGACTAAGATGATCTAAGAAGATACTATTGGGTCAGTGGTTTAAGAAATTATTTAGATGAATTTGATTCAATTCAAACTCGAATTTGACCCGAAATTTGTTCTGGACTCGGATTTTAACCTGGAGATGTTTATATGGTATCAGAGTCGACTCTCGAAAGCTCAAGTTGAGTTATCCGATCGAGTTGTCTAAGGTGGGGACATGAATTGTGGACCGTGTGTGATCAGTTTGTCTGTGTATTAAGGAATTAAATTACAAACAATAGTACCTTCAAGTCATGACATTTTGGGTGACCCAAGAAAATACTATTGAGTCAGTGGTTTAAAACTTTATTTGGATGGATTTGATTCGATTCAGACTTGAGATTTAACCCAATATTTGTTCCGGTACATTGTATTCGAATTTTTACCTTTAAACTTACCAAGGATATTTTATAGTATTTTGACCTTTAGTTTTCTTAATTCATGAACCTAATTAATATAAAGTTATTTCATTTACATTATAAATAGGACTCTCACTACACACTAAATTACAACCTTTCTACAAGTTCAGTATTGATCAACAATCTCTTGGACCAATTATTTTCTAGAAATGAGGATCTTACTATCCAAACATTATTATCAACACCAATGCTATCCTATTAGATGAAGAGGTATGCATTACTATTATTATGAATATTCGCTCAAATATGTCATTTCTAAAATTTCTCTGATATGTAATTTTTAGAGTTTCTCCGTGCTTTGCACGGGTTATCAAGCTTGTTGTGTTATTATTCCTTAATGCCCTCACACACCATGGGGTTTAGTTCATTGCTATATCTAACTGGTAGAATACCTTATATGTATAGAATTCAAGCATGTCTAAAAACTAATGTTTCAGCTGTCAAAAGAACTTTTACATTCTGTTAATGTGTTTTGACTAACAACAAAGAAACAACTAAACAAATCGAGTTAAACAAAATTAATCATTATGTTAGAAGCTGTGCCACTTGGCAACATATGTGCCACAATTTGATTCAAGATGTTTTAATAGTGCTTAATAGTATAAATACCATGATTACCACAACGTTACATACCTGAACCTCAAAAGGATCACTGGAGATCATCAAGCGCTCATAAATCAGCATACTAGCTCCATATGCAATCAAACAATCGCGTTCCATTTCTCCCACACGTAGTCCTGCAATACCTCCAATAATCAGAATATAATGTTTCCTTAAATGAAAGTAAATTAGTGATAATGGTGATCAATAAAATATGGACCTCCATTTCGACTTCTCCCTTCAGTTGGTTGTCTAGTAATCATTACCCGCGGCCCGCTACCTCGAGCATGCATTTTGTCTAAGACCTGATAGCAAATATTAACTTTTATATCATTGGTATGAAGGTCAAAGAGACATATTTGACTGTCTTAGGCATGCTCTGCCAGAAAGAGCAGTAAGTTATTACCATTTTATAAGATAGATTGTTATCTTTTTTGTTCAACCACGAAAGACAATATGATGAGACACCATGCATGGTTTAGAAGCATAGCAAATCATAGTGATATGACACAGTAAAAATATAGAAAATAAGGGAAGAATAACAGTTGCAAGATATAATGTTAGCGGTAAATGACAGTATATCAAGACGCGTATACACACAACACTGAAATTGAAAAAGGAGCTAAAAAGACTTCCAACAAAGGTGGTAACTATTTCTAAGAAAACTTTGACCATACAACAATAAATTGTGCTTATAGTTGAAAAAAATAAAATAAAATAAAATCCAAATCTCGACAACAAAAGAAGACTAGTTACAAAACGTGTGATTATGACTTTCAGTGTATTCATTAAATGATGCCAGGAATAAAAACAAAAATAAACATTTATAATCTTCCATAACGTGGTTTCATATGTTGATAGTGACTCATAATTGTAGGATAAAATATAGTGGTTTTGTAAAGCACATTTGTGTGCTTTTTAAAAAGCTTAAATTAGTTGTCAATTTTGTGTTTGTATTTTGTGCGTGAATTTGTGCCAGTCCGTCTATGTTTGAGACAGCAGGAGAAAGAGAAAGATAAAGAGAAGGGGCGAGGAGGTAAACTATTAAATTGTAATTTTGGTAAAGACTTTGAAGAGAAAAGAGAGAGAGAGAGAAGGGGCAGGGTTTAGAAATGAATGATTGAATGCTAAGGAAGTAGGTAAATGGAATATATTTGTAGTTTTTAAATTATAAAGTATTAACACTTATATTTTTAATCTAATATGAGGTGGGGGCCATACCTACCATGTAAATTATTTGAAGAAGAAAAAAATAAAAACTATGAAAATATATTTGAAGAAGAAAAAAAATGAAAACTTTTGTAGTTGATGATTTCTCATATGTATGCTTATAAATCTTAACTTACCAACTGCTCTAAATTATTTGAAGAAGAAAAAAATATTTGACTTGTATGCTTATAAATTATGTCACCACTGGGTTTGACCGAATATGAAAATTATTTGAAGAAGAAAAAATGAAAACTTTTGTAGTTGATGATTTCACATATGTATGCTTATAAATCTTATTAACTTACCAACTGCTCTAAATGCCTAAGTTGTTAAGAAAATAGACATCATGCTTAACACTCCACATCATGTGCAACCCAACTTGGTTATGGAGGGGAAAGATGCATCATAATGCCTAAGCTAAACAGTGCCACTGCACCAGTAAGTTAAATAGGGGACCAAATGCAAGCGGGAAGTCTTAAACCCAAGCAAAGTCAAGGTGGAAATTCAGTCTATTAAAAGAAGGCAACTAATATACATACATAAACATAAATATGAGTAAGTCAAGTCTAGAGCTGAGTAATAGATTTGGTAAGTTTTGATCATAATGATGTTGCTGGTAAAATAGTCTCCTTTGCACCACTTACGTATCTCCAGATTATAGAATGTTCATAATCCAATTTTAATACTTTAGTAGATTAAAAAACACAATATTGGCAACCCTTCTTTTTATAAATTTGTATTTTCAAATTCATTACTTATATGGAAATACTTATATATGCATAGATAAACTTGAAAATAGTAGATAACAATTAATAGGTCCATTAGTTCCCGCAAATGATTTTCAAAATATGTCATGCCTGCATGCATGTATATATATCTAATCATTGTATATATTTCACAAAATACGAAGAGTTTATACATTGTATAATAAAATGGAGAGTTTTGAATGATTGACTCACTATTAACTCAGTATTGACTCATGAGTCATGACCAACCAAAATGGCTCGATAAATTATAAAATTATTGTGATAAGATCTCTTAATGCCTTGCTATATATAGTTATTGATATCTCAATGTCTGTGCAGATAGTCTAGTTTATAAGGATCTAATTTGTTCATCTTGGTGGTTATAATTATTTTCCTGATCGTTTTTAATATTTGACGTGCATCATTGCTCAGTGGTACGCAGGGGCGGATCCAGCCTCGCAATTCAGTGGAGGCAAATTCAAAAAAAAATTCTTCTTAAGAATAAAATTTTAATAAAATAATTACAAAACTAAATAATTCTATAATTACATTCTCTCTTTGTGAGGTATTGGTTGAGTCCGGCTCCCGAGTAAATAACTTCTTCTAAAATTCTCTTTTTCACTAGCGGGATAAGAAATCATTGGTTGTCTTTTACCGAGATCCCTCTCAATATTAATTAAGGGAAGGAGATACCGGTGTATGAGTTTGGGTTTGGGTTTGAGTTTGGGGGTTAACCGTTAACATTTTGCGAGTGAGTTTCTTGGTAAATATTAGCAGTGACAGGTTCGTCACTAGTCCAACATTTTCAAGAATAAATTCAAATTTTGTACGTTTAGAGCCTAACAATCAATAAATATTTAAAAATTAATTCAACTTCAAAACAAAACCAATAAATAATATGAATAGTCAAGTGTAATTAGCAACAACAATAAATAATCTCAATTAAACCACTAACAAGTAACAAGTAACATTACAAAATAAATTACAAAATTTAAAAAAAGTAAAAATAGAAAGAATACATACTCAAATAACTTTTATATGATGGAGTTCTCTTCATAAATAATTACAAAAATTCCTAAAACAATTGTTAAATACTCTGCAGTTTTTGAAATTGGGATATTCCGTAATCCGCAGTTTTTGAATGAAAAAGGAGAGACTGAATCAATTTTTGCTCCATTGAATTTAGACAAATATTAAATAAATTTGACCAAGGTAGTGGGAATGTGAGACTTATAAACTATATTAAATAAATAATAGTAGCATGAATGTGAGATTAATAGAATTAATTTTTTAAGCTCTTCAAATAAATATTTTCCAACTTCAGTACTTGATTTCTTAGTATTTTCTAACTTGAGTGCTTCCTTGCTCCATGAAAATCCAGTGGAGGCAGGTGCCCCCCTGTCCCATGCCTGGATCCGTCACTGGTGGTACGTGAATAACCTTTACACCTTAACAGAAACTACAAGTAAATTAAATGGGAAATATATTTGGCACATGCAACTAATATGTGCAATTAACCAAATATGATTTCCCTAGAAGTACAGGTGTAACGTATTGGATTTTGGTTTTTCTTAAAAGATGATGCATCGTTGCCCAGTTAAGGGTCACCAAACATACATGGTGCATAATGCTAGGCATGTACTTCATATTCATTAAAGACTCGAGTAGTTTGTAGAATGAGCTTCAGAGGAGTTTTGGCTTACCATGTGTTTCAACTTTTGGTAATAAATTGGTCCCATGAAGATATATGCTTGTAGTGGCATACCTGTGATACCTGAAAAAAGAATAGATGTATAGTATGACATGGTGAAAAAAAACCTAGAAACAAAGACATACACATGCATGTGTGTGTATTCTCTCTTATTGTTGGTAAGCTCCATGAGTTGAACCTTGTTCCCAAGCTAAAGGACAATATGATAGCAGAAGAGGTGAAATCATTACATAATTTCAGTCAGCAAAAACAATATGCCGGATGTGAAAGCTAGGAAAACTCTATACAAAGAAAGGATAGTTTTGTTTACTACTATCTGATCAACTCAGGAGTTTAAGAAATGATAAGGATATTAGCCACACGGCCTTCATAAAATCTATAAGATCATTGAGCTAATTCTGTAATTAACTTTTCCAAAACTTCCTCATAAAGAAAAATAATACTACCTCCGTCCCATAATAAGTGATTTTTTAGCTTAAATCACACATACCAATACACAAGCTAAAATGACAAAAATACCCTTAATATATTTTCTTTGAAGTTGAAGAGTTAATGAGTGTCATTTAATTGTAGTGATGGTAAGATGCAATAAATATCATTGAATGCATAAGGGCATATATGAGAAAATATTGCAAAAATTGTATTGGAGTTCTAACACATCACTTATTTTGGGAAAAAATATTAAGCCTAAAAAATCACTTATTGTGGGACGGAGGTAGTAGCATATTAATGTAGTGTACTGATGCTTTCTGCTTATATCATTCCTATAATATTCTACTGCTTCATACATCCAACTGAACACCCAAATGTCCAAGCGAAATCTTGATGAATTTGGTTTGTAAGTTTATAGTGATATTACTTCAGATGGAAAACTTCTAAAGGCAGGGGGAAAACCTGAATAAATGAAGTCCTTGCCGGTGTAGCTAAATCCATGCTTCACAAGGGTTTCACTGACATAAGCAAGAAATATTAGAGATTGTAGGCTCGGATTAGAAAAGAGAATATCCATTGAGGAAGAAGATTGCACCTTATGGTTTCAACTTTGTCCGCATGACCACTTGGTTCCCCAAACGCACTGCCATAATGAAACTTACCACTAGAAACTCCAGCTTTACCCCCGAGAAGCTCTATCATCTTCCCAACAGTCATCCGGCTGATATGTAACATGTTAGAATAGTTGATGATAAATTATTAAGAGATTAAAGTACTATCATCAAGCAAAAAAAATTAAGACTAGCAACACGAACTAAGGATTAAGATTAAACAAGGAAAAGAAAAGGTTCCCTACACAGGGAACATATGAAGTGCTCTTAAAACATGTGCAAAACAGAACTGCTGAGAAGATATTTAAGCCATATAAATAGGAAACGGCAGTGAAATAACTGTCACACCTGTTAAAAAGAGATCATAGAAAAAACCAGCTCTGATCATTTGTTACATTACACAAGAATATATTGTGCTACCTTGGAAATCCGTGAGGGTTCATGATCAAATCAGGGCATATGCCGCGTTCAGAGAAAGGAAAATCTTCCTGTTGAATGATGGTGCCACAAACACCTTTTTGGCCATGTCTGCTACTAAATTTGTCACCAACCTGAGGAAATATAAATTCTATAACAAACTAAGAAAGAAAATTATCTTGAGAGAACTTGCACAATCCATAACGTTCTGAAAAAAAAATATTTACCTCAGGTCGACGAGTATGACGAATCATAAATTTGATACATAAGTTGTTGTTCTTATCGGTGGTAAGAGCTACTCTATCCACAACAGCTGTCTCCCCTTCTGGACCCTTGTATGTTTGTCTACTAGGTTTATAAAAGCTGTATGTAAAAAATAGAGGTAAGCTACTAATGTTTTATAAAACACTAATATTTCCAGTAGGAGCAAATAACTAACCTATCGGGCATGTTATCATGCATCCTTTCTCCTCTTGTAACCATCGGAGACTGCTTATTAACATATATATCATGTGGTCTAATGATTTCTCCAGGAGCAGCAAGTCCATCATCATCCAAAATCTACATAAAGGGAGCAAATTTGATGGCATACTGTGAATAATTTCTTAATTATAAGGAGGAGAAAGACGCATTTTGAAGATAGATAACAAAGTTTCACAACCCTAGATTCTCTTATGCGCAAGTAAAACAACTGATGAAGGAGAAATTTGCAAAATATTAAAGTTACTGTAACAGACGCTTTTCACATTATGTACCAGTCCTTGGCAATTTATTATAGCATGAACATTTTAATTTTAAGGGCCTGAATATTCTAGTTTTATATTTTATTTATTAGGTTATAAGTCATACTATTGGCTGAAGCATAAATTATTAATGAAAACATTGTCTTTTGGAGTTTCATTAGAACTTCTAGGGTTTTTCTTAAAACCACCTTTTCAAGTTTTTCCTTTTGTTCCCCTTAAAATCATATGCTCTGATTACAAATAGAAGTATATTATCTCACCTACCTGCACTCCAGCATCCATCAATTTGCATTAAAGACAATCCACACCTTTGCATCAAATCAGAATGCAGAAGTTGGAAGTAATCAAGTTACAAACTTGAGAGGCTAGCACAAAAACTTGACTACCTAAAGAATAAAGAGGGCGGCCACTCGTATGCAGACATAACTTATGATAGTCATGAAGAAGAAATATTTTAGAAATAATTATTGTAGAGTTACTGGAAGGCAATTCATTCAGTTGGGATTCTCCACCTACTTTTATATATTACTGAAGATGGTGAAGTGTTAGACTTAATGTCCTTTGTATTTTCCCTCGAAGGTAAAAAAGATGGAAATGTCTGCCAAGTACTTGCTGTAAGAATCTCACAATCCACAACCGTCTTTGAATAATTTCATAAGCTTGGGATACCTATCAAGAGTTTGATGAAAGTATTGAGTGACCAGTCTATGCATACTATTAGAGATAATCCTCAAAAGTTCCAAAAGCAAGTGAATTGACACAATTGTTCAGACCATATATAACAGTGAGATGCCATTAATTTGTAATACATTAAAAGAGATTTTCTGCTTTGATGAAAATTGAAGTTTGATTTAATATGTTTATTTTTATGGAGAGCAAAATATATCAACGTGTAGGAACAGCCATGGCAAGGTGGTTTTGCATATCACCCAATCACTGCTTTGCTTTATTTAAGGATGATGTAATATTTTCATATGAATTGGAGTTATTTGGCTGAATTTGGTGAGACAACAAAAAAGAAAAAAGGGGATGGAAAGGACTGATCAGACATCTGAATGCTCGTGAAAAGATTAGCGCAAACTCAAGAATGTGTTTCTCTTAACCAGGGGAGTCTGTCTGAAGCAATTTGCGAAATCTAATAAGTTACTGTAGCAGTAACTTTACACATTCTGCAGCAGCTCTGTAGCCTACTAATGTCACCAATACAGTAGTTTTAAGATTTAGGTTTGCTCTACAGAAATTACAATATTTAGTCTGAAAATTATCTTTCTTCAAATATTTATTAGATTAAATTAGGTGGTAGTTTAAATATTTAGGGTCTGAAAAATATTTTCCTTCTTTCATTTACTAGATTAAATTAAGTGTCTCAGATAAAAATTAATGGATGGTTATGGTTTGATTTAATTAGATTTTAATTTAGAGTCATGTTTTCCTATAATTAATAGTATTGGAAGCTTTGTAATGAACCATTGATTATGTTCTTCTTAGAGCTTCTAAGATATTGCTTATAAGCACCCTTTCAAGGTATTCCTTAGGCTTCAATCATGAATCGAAGCATTATCATATCCTCCTGAGCTCCCAACATACAAGGAACCTTGAAATTTCTGCAAATACAACAGAAGTTCCTTCTGCTTTCCACCTTGAACATCTCATTTTGGATTTGAATGAGAAAAATTAGTAGAAGAAAAAATTGCTCTCTGCTCTGCTCCCAGGTTGGTGGGGAAATCCTTAAATCTGTGTTGAAGATTAAATGGATCTATGTATCAGAGTTGAAAACCCCATTATATTTTAATCTAATACTATAATTTAGCTCTCTGCTATTAACACATCAACAGGAGCCTTCCTTCGGATCATAATGACTTTGGTTGCAGTAGAGGCAATGTAGATTACCTGCATCCTTTCTGCATCATATCCCTCTCTTTGTGGTCCAATTATTCGATCTGACGTATTATTCTCATACTTTTGCTTTACAGCAGACATTCTGTTCAAGAAACGACATAAGAGAAAAACAAAAAAAAACTTTGATTGAAATAACAAGGACAAAATTCTAACAAATGTAGTTGCGAAATGCGAACTATCAAGCAACCATAGATTTAAACAAATAAGGGAGATTAGTCACCTACTTTTTCATCACAATACAACGACCAAAACCACGATCAAGAGATGATTTGTTCATAACTATTGCATCCTCTATGTCGTAGCCACTATAGCTCATAACTGCAACAGTTGCGTTCTGCCCAGCTCCAAGCTTATCATATCCAACCTGAAAATACCCCCAAAAGAAATCATTATATTAATAAGAAATAATAAGGATCAATAAGAGAGCAAAAAAAAAGAATTGACATCTCTATTTTGGTATGGAAAGAAAGTTATAAAAAGATGCTATTGTTAATTAACACATGCAACAATACAGTATACCAACCAGCTCAATTGTTCGTGTTGTCAGTAATGGTCGTTGTGGGTACACTAATAGGTAGATTAATGTGTCCATCCTACATAACTGGAACCAAGAAACAATTGTTAGTATTAATTTAGAGGAAACAAATGCTAGATTGCAATTGCAAAAGTACAAAAGAAGAAAAACAAACACAGACATTTACTTGACTAAGAGAAAAATCCAAAGGAAGAGCTATTTATGGGGGAAGGCAACCGAGACAACTTCCTCTGTAACTTGTTTTAAAGACTTTTAGGAGACTTGGATGTCACATGTTCAATTGCTTAGGCTTGCATGAAAAAAAAAAACTCATCTTTTAAAGATGTTGGATATTACTCCTCTTTACGGTCAATGAGTAATTCAAGGTTTTTTGGGATCATTACCTTACTTTCCCTTTTATGAAGAGTCAGAAGTCGGTACTTAATTCCCTATGGACCACTACTGTAGGAGCCTTTAAAGAAATAGCTGTGACTCCCATCGGTGGGATGAAAGATTGATTTATCTCCTTATAAGTGCCTCCCTAGACTCAAGAGCAACGCGATCTTCTGTGGTGGGAGCATAGTTTGTTACAACTTACGGCAAGAATCTTGAAACTCAAAAGGACTAGAAGCCAGCCCTTCTGTGGTTCTTGTTTATACTTTTTCTTATTTAGTTTGCAGGAATCTTGCATCTTGTTCTCCCGTTGCTGTGAATTCTCCCATTTAGTAAAGTTTAGAATCAGGAGCATAAGAGAAGGTATCTTCAAAATAAATTGCCATGTCTCCATTGTCACGCAATTTAGGATAGGGGATGGATATAATCGCAATTTATTTGCTACTTCCACAAAGTTTTTTCTCACATAAATTAATAGATTTATTATTCATGTGACAAGGTTTTGTAAAACAAGCATTAAGAATTTAATATGATAGTTGAATAATAACATAAGAAATAATGAGAAAAAGAAAAAGTCAAATATGACTCTCATTTCCAGAAATTGAGAGCAATTAGTTTTATTTTTCTGCACATAATATGCCAACTTTCCTACCAGCTCTGAGGTTTCTGGGATGCTCGTGTCAATCTTATTATTAATTTACAAAAGAGAATAAGGCAATTGTAGGTTTTTAGTTTTTGCCCCCACTGCATTGGTTTTAGTAAGTATTAACAAACGAATGACAGTTATTCAGCCGACTTGGCCACTTGCATGACAGAGTACAAAACCCACATCACTTGGATTAATCCAGTGCAAGAGATTTCACATGATGATTAACTATTCAAAAGTAATGCAGGAACCCATTAATTAGAGATCTTAATTAATCAGTAAGCAGAGGGAAAATAAATATCAATAATCAGATTATTCAATATCATTTGCGTTGTGAAATCTATTATGACTAAAATTTAAATTTCACAAAATATGTAGGTGATTATTATTTCTACGTGCATCAAGTGAAGATAATTTCAAGATGGATCAAGATACCTTCCTCAGATTAATTAATAGAAGATTACAAGTACAAAGATAATGTAAAAGATTGCTCAAGACAACTTGATATTTTGTAATTACCAAAAGAGAGATGATGTAAAGGATTGTATAAGACAACTTGCCTGGTTATAAGCGATATTACCCATTGCTTGTTTCCCCATTGCACACTAGCAAATTTATAAACAAAATGAACACCAGTTACGAACTCAAATTCATATCAATACAAAAATCCAAGATATCATGCAAATAACACATGCAAACCTGATAGGTATTTCTGGGTGACTGGTTGTGATGAGGAAAAGGAATTAAGCCAGCGCAAACACCTAATATGGTGAAAGGCTCTATTTCAATATGGGTTGTCTCTGTGTTAGCCTCCCCTTCGTATAAAGCAATCTATTAGTTAGACAATCATACAGTCAGTAAGAACGGTATGAAATTGGTATCTGAAAACAAAAAATTATTACAACAGTTAAGGGTTACGAACAAACCAATGCATTATTCTCCTCATTAACGTCAAGATATTCTATCAAACCCTCTCTAAGAAAACTGTCAAAAGTGAGCATTCCATCCTTCAAAGGAAAAAATGTTAATGAAATGATGGTAATAATATT